>UXUI01007939.1:13516-31513 GCA_900576705.1 Enterobius vermicularis
GCCGGTATGGCTTTGTTGTTCCAACGCGTCGAAATGTTCAACGTTACCCTAATGACGAGGAGCTCTCTGTTAAAGTTGCATTGGAAGTACTGAACATGAAACTAATGGTTTCTGAAGCAGATTATCCTATGTTGTGTGAAAGCACTCGACGACAGCGTGGCGAACTTGCACTTACCATGTTGATGAGGTATGTTACTTCTCTTCTTTATTATGCGAGTTTTATTGAATTTTATAGTATATTGGTTCTTTTTGGTTCAGGCAAATCCTTATCGGTCACCTTATTTATTGCCGCTCTTTGCCAAAAAGTTGTTTTTGACTTGACTTGTAAAGCAATAAGAAATATACTTCTCAACAATTTTTCCAGGTACAAGGACTCACTTGAAAATTTGGCCGTTGTTCTTGACGGTCTGCTCGACCCTAGAATGCATCGGATGTACAAGTTGGTTCTTAAGACTATTAGTCCGGTTTTTAACTTTTAGTAGAACGTATGTTTTTTATTTCAAGAGTTGGAATGGATTTTGTAGCTGTTTCTGAATGGAAATTTTTTAGGGACCATTTGTCAAACGCGGCATATTTTATCGAACAAGATGTAACGCATAACCGACATTTTTCTGGGCAGCGCCCTAAGTTTCCCCCTCATGGGCAGGATGCACAGTGGTTGAAGGAAAATGCTCCGCAGCAATGTGGTTTGTCTTTTTCAGAAGTACCTACTGTTAAGTTCGGAACCTATTTGACGTACAAAAATGTCTTCTTTTCAATATTTTTCAATTATTTGAAAGTGGATGCGCTGGCAGTCATCAAAGTTCAGCAGCAATCACAAGTGTTACAGACGTTCCTGATGGATTTGTCAGTGTTCACTTGACAGGTGATAATGGCGGCCCATCTATGTCTAATTCACGGAACATGGCTCAAAAAAGTGTGGAAGGTGAACTGTCGTGTTTAATGGAAGCTTTTTCAACGTCCACGGGTGATGCTGAGTTAGTGTTTTAGTCTTATCCCGATTCATTGTTTTGACTAGATTTTGAAGTATCGATTCTTTAAAGATAAGAAAATATTTTTCAATTTTCTTACTTTTTTTGGGAGGTTTTAGAACGTCTAGTTCGCGAAAAAATGATGCCTCGGAGGACGGTACGGACGGTACATCGGAGGACAGCAGCTGCGTGAAAGATTATGGAGCTGCTCTAGTAAGTTTTCAATCAGTGTATCCGTAATGTTTTTAAAAAACGGTACGAATATGCTGGTAGTTTCGCGCAGTTCTTTCAGAAAGTTTCTTCTTTAAACAGGTTGCTTGTTCACTCTAGCTAATTAATTACTTTATTATATCGTTGAACTGTTGTTTAGGAAAGCCGTTCTGCTTCTGGTGAAGGGTCGGGTTCTGCTTCTCCTTCTCATTGCACATCAAGAAGAAGTGACTCTTTAACCGATGCACCTGTTTTAACTGTACTTCGTGCTGTCGAATTAGGTTCTTCTTACTTCCGAAATCCAAGGTAAGATTTGCTCTAAGCTGATTACTGCCTGCTGCAAAAAAGCCTTTTATCTATATTCCTAATACTGTTGTAAACCGTTTTTTATCTTTTAGGCGAAAACTTGTACCAAATTCTCCCAATCAGCCGTCAGAAGCTCATGCACATTACATGATGGAACTGGCTAAACGCTTGTTTGTCGAAGCAGGTGGTAGCCAGAGCACTGCAGTCTTTAACGCTACACAAAACCTTGGAATGCAAAATAATCCGCAACATTCTGGTATACACAGCAGTTTGGGTCTTTGTTAACTGTTTTGTATTCATCGTCGAAATCATCTTATTTGTTTGGTACACTTCAGGACCTCATCGCCAATTGCATATTTGTTCCTTTTTAATTGGCTTGTATGCATTGGGACTGAGCAATTTGGTTTCTCCCAGTTGGCAGACTCGCACGTATAGTACAAATGTGAGCTGGATTAACGGTCAGGCTATCGAAATAGGTTAATTTTTGTGGGTATATGTTTACTTGTCTATGGAGTGTAAATTACAATATTCACATTTCAGGCTGCCCAGCTATTCGTATTGTGGAGCGCGTTTGGGAGTCCCATTTAACTCCTACGGAAGCTGCGGACTTAGCTGATAAGGTAATTGACAGGAATCGGTAGGGCAACGCAAACTGAATTTTATGTGTTTAAAAGTTTCGCTCGCGCACTGTTTTGTTTCTTCTCAGCTTGAATGCCACATATTTCTTGCGGAAATTTGAATGGTCTTTAGCTACCGTTTTAGGCGAGTCAGAGCCGCGATCCAGGTATGGTTGAGTGTGCCGCGAAGCTTGCTTTAAGCGTTCTTCCAAAAGCGTATGCACTTACGGCAACAGAGAGCCAGAAAGCTTTACATCAGTGTAAAGAACAAAGTAATGAAATGCTTGAAAGAGCATGTCATGCTGTAGAACAAGTACGCAGCTATCTATAATCTTAACACTGTTATTAACGTTGTTTATATTTTTTAATTTAATTGTTGGGGTTTTTAAGGCTGCTGAAAAGGATGGGGTTTACCCTGAAGTTTTATTTAAAGTTGCACATTTGTGGTACGACATGTTTTGTGATTACGACTCTTCAACATCCAGGCAGTGTACTTCGAACCCTCCAGCTACTTCTGTTTCTGTGTCTCAAGGCTCTTTACCTTCTAATCCGCCTTCGAGTAATAATGTTCGCATACAAAAATCACAGGTAATAAAAGAACACATGAGTAGCTGAGATTAACAGTGCTTTTTTGCCAGTTTTTTCAGTGTGGGTACATTATACGTAAAACTTATATTATTTAAGGCTTTTTCTCCTTACGTAAACAACACTCCACCTATTCAAGTGCCTATGTACCATCCTCGTCAACAACCACTGTATCCTCAACCTCAGTTCTACCAACTACCGCCACATCACTCTCATAGCGCTACGCGACCTGCTGTTGTTTTGGCTTCCGGTTCTCCTGTTCAGCCTCAGATAATTGTACCTTGTGGTTTGCGGTAAGTTTTTGTTGAACACTTATCTGTTATAAATTATTTTGTTTCTTGGACTCGATAAATAACGTGTATTTCTTCACTCATTAAATTTCAGACAAGGGAGTGTTGTCCAGCAATCAGTAGTTCGTTCAATGGCACAACATAATGGGCGTCATTCTGGCCAACAGTCTGTCCCACGCACTCTTGCGCAGCCCATCCCAGTCAATGCCGCTCAACAACCAGTAATATTCAATCCTGTTCAGCATCAGGTTGTTACTGGGTATCCGCAGTCTCAACCAGTAGCTCATTCTGCTCGAGTTCTGCATATGAGTCATTCAGCTCCAAACCTGAATCCTGTTCAGATTCCGGTGTGTCGTCGTGGAGTGCCATCTCATATGACGTCAAGTGGGCAACATTACGGGCAGGTTACAACTATACCTGAACATGTTCCTCCGGTATTCTTTAAAACATTTTTCCAAACGAAGTTCTGCTTTTGAAGCAGCCTACTATCCGCCGTCTTCTTTTTTTGCGAATAAAATACTTTAATTTTATTGTTTATGAGTACGTTCTTAAGTCATTTTCATAAGGTTTTTAAATCGTTTCTTATTTTTTTTCTACTCGTTGTTTAGAATCCGCTAGTGACGAGACAACATCAACCTACTCCCAATACAGTAATAACACCTAATCCATTATCAAGTCAGATTGGAAACCCAGGAATTATATATCCTGCCTATTACGGACAAACGTCACAGGTCAATCCATCCACTATTTTCAATGGTGATCCACGGATGGCAAAGCTGGTTCATGCTCATAGAGTTGGAATGAAAGCTATGGAAACTATGGGAAATCGTAATCATGATGACACCAGAGGTTATGCCAAGTTTTCACAGGTCTGTTGGCGTTTTTATTTGTATTTTTGCTTTCGTTTAACTTACAAATTGAGAAATTGTTTTTTTCTCTGTGTTTATAAGATCAATTTTTTAATAGTCTGATTCTGACTAAGGTTTTTAATTCCGTTGTTTTTTCCATTTGTTTATTTTTCCCAGCTTTTTCAATTTAGAACCCTGCTTATGCTGATGACGTTCAGTGGTTGTTTTCAATAGCTGCGAAGTTAGGTGGTGTCTTCGTACAAAGCTTTTGTGAAGTGGCTGCGCGTGCTGTTGCTTCTCCTTTCATACTTTTCAAACTAGTACTGGAGTCTCGAGAGGTTATAATTCATTTTAATTTTTGTTAAGTACTCTGTTAAAATTGTTCGGTACCTTTTTTCATGAGCTTTTCTTGTCCATATATTATTAAACGTGGTTGCTTCTCTAGGTTCAACCCTCCAGTTTTTTTAAGGCGGTTTTTATTTCTTGCACTAAACGTACGCTTTTAGGTATTCAAAAGCATGCCATCACAAGTTGGTTACCACCCCTTCTCGTTTTTTCCGTTCATGAGGTCACAATACTCAACACCTCTCAAATATAACCCTGCTCCTAAAGTAAGCTTTAATTAAAAATGTTACGATTTGAAGTAGTTTATACAACCTTCGTTCAATCTTCTATTTAGATGTTATATTCTGAGTTATTTCGGTGACTATTTTTCAGGACGTACGTATTATAATGGTGCAGAATGGCTATGACCCACCTACTGCCGACTTGATGCAGCACTGTGTTGAAATGTTTTATGCTGCGGCTAGCTCAAAACTCAGCCATCCACGATTTGTTCCTTCAGACACTGAAGAAGTCTGTTCATTTCCATTTTATCCTTGTTTAGTGCCAGTATTGTATTCTTATACAGTTTTTTTATTCTGCATCATTTTAATAACACTGTTCTCGTAATGAAGTTTTTATATTCAATTTGGTTATCTCGCATTTATCTGGAAACTTTCAGGTAGTTCAGCTAATAAGAACAGCTAGAGATGCTTTTTATACCATTCCTGTTCATGGGAAGCCTATGTTCGAAGATTTTTTAAGACACGTTAAGAAGCAGAAAGCTTGTAAACGTGACGTCGTGGAAAGGATCAAAAGCTGTTTACAGCAACAACCAAGTTAATTTTTCTAATATATCTAACTTGTCTGTAACTAGTGTTTTTGTTGAAAACGACTTTCACTGAAGGCTGGTCCATATTTTTAATCTCACTTGTTTGTATATTGAAGGGAAAGTGACGGATCTTAATTACTTTCTTCACTTAAGCTTGTAAAATCTGTTTCCTGTTTGGACGTGGGAGTTAAGTTGATTTTAAAAATTCCTGATTTTTCCTCTTAATTTCTTTTTACTTTGCATATAGGTGCATTTTTTGGCGAGTTGCCATCCCAATTAAATTGGAATTTTTTTAATTTATTTGTTTTGAGACTCTTGCAGGAACTTTAATCTTATCAGGTCGCAAAAAATTTTTGTTCTAGGAATATAGGAGAATTTAAGTAATTTTTATTTTTGGCATTTAGCTACCTTACATAATTTTCGGTTTAGTGATTTCTTTAACCTTTTATCTAGCTTTTAGTACCAATGGGAAGAAGCTTTTTTGGCGGCTTCTGTTATTCTATCCTCAAATATGAAAGCTATTAAACCTCTTCTTTTGTGATTGTGCTACCTCATTTTGCCATTTAGGATTTAATTAATGGCAGCAGATTCTTGTGCTTAAGACGTGTCAGGATTTTTTAAGATTTTGAATCTGTTTAGGTGCGGAAATAAAAAAGTGCTAAAATGAAGTTTAAATGTTAGTTTTTCATCGTTGTTGATTCTCGTGATAAGCTGACAAAATTGACGTTTTGTTGTTGTGTCTTTGATAATTATTAATAATACCAAGTGCCTGTGCCAAATCTTTCTGGGTATTCATTTGTTTTATTTGCATAGTGATTTGGTTGTTTTTATCACTCTTTATTAGACAGATACGTGTCAGTTTTTTTGGAAACTGTTCAGTACTTTTGTAATTCATTGGAGCGGCAGTATTTGTGAAAGCGCGACACCAATTTTTCTGTTAATTTTTGTTTTGTTATTTTGTTATTTATGTGTTTTTTACTTTAATTTTCTATTTTATTTCACTTTTTAGAGGGGGGAGGGGGGAATCAACAATTTTTTAGTGGAGGAAAGGCATTACTTTGCGAGATTTTCTCCTGTTCTCCTACTTTTGGCGTAATAACATATTTGAATTGTAAGTGATGCATTATTATGAACTGACTGTTTGTTGACTTGGATTATGCTTAATTCGTGTGTGTTTGTAACATGGAGCACAATTAATACTTTTTTGCTTTAATAAAACCTCAACTAAACTTCTTATTGGTTTTGTTTCTTGACGATTGAAATAGGCATTGCTTATTTTGCTGCAAAATTTTTTGCAGTTGGGATTAAGTTGTCATCTGGGCCTTGTTCTGCAGGATTGGAATTTGAAGGGTTTTCTGAGTAGTTTTTTGACCAAGTTTCTAATATAACGTCTACGTTGTTGGGATTATTAGTTTTAACACTTTCATTTCAGTAACTGGTGAGTAGATTATTTGAAAAAGCATTTGAGATGGTTGAGTTATAAGGTCTTGAGCTGAAGGGTTCCTATATTTGCAACTTTAAAACGGTTTGAACATGTGTGGATGCTGCTGTGACTGGCGATACGTTTAGTTTGTTACAGAAGTAGATGCAAATTTTGATGATGTTTGTGTAAGCCAGATCCAAATTTCTTTCATCACGAAAGTTACCTCATAACGTCCAGTTATTTATGAAAATAAAGTTTCTCGCGTTTTGCCCCGCTGGTGATAATTTTCGTTCTTCTATGGTAAATATTAGTTAAAAATTTATTTTACTATATTGTATCAGAATCATACTTTTACAGTGATTGCCATCGGATTTGTATAATACATTTCAGAAATTTCTGGTTATTTAGTCGTTATAGGAATCAGCGGTCCTTCTGGTCATTCAGACATATGACTCCTCTCCGTTCGTCTCTAACGTCGGTGTGTTGTTCAACAAACCAGCCAAGTCACTTAGTCCAATCTTGAGTTCCTATAAAGAATTTGAAGATTTACGCAATTTTAAGGTTACATAAGATATTTTGTTTGGAACACCAGTGTACTGTTTTTACGTTTTGTACAGAAAATTTACAAACCTTATAATGGGGATGGGACGAAGCAAGTGCAGTTTCACACATTTTTGCCAATTTGATGGCGTTTTCCACATTCTTTTGTTTCATTTCAAAGATTGCGTAATTGTAGAAGATTTGCGGATTTTCTGCATCTAATTGGATAGCTTTTTCATATGCTTTTCGAGCGTTTGCTTGATCGCCCAGATGGCTTAGCACAGCTGAAATAAACGTCAAATAAAGCAACTTTATCCATTGTATTGTGGTCTCTTGAAATATTTTAGTATTGGAAACTTTGGCTGATTCTTTTCGCATTATGACACGTTAACGTTTCATTTAAATATGAAATTTTTGATGCCCATTTTAGTTAGTTCTACCGCCAAATTAAAAAAATTTGACCACAATCAAAGAAAGATCTGAATTTCGCTTCTAAACTTTTAGCGCTTTGTGATTACATAAACGCAATTATGCATTATTTCTACCGGCCAGAGCAGCATAGCCCATTCCGTAGGTTGGATTCAAGTTGACAGCAGCAGAAAAAAAGTGGTATGCCGAAACATACTGCTTGATCGATTGATGTACCAAACCTAAGTTATAGCTAATTTTCCAGTCGAGAGGGCACAAGTAGTAAGCCTGGGAATCAAATTGCTTTTTACATTTATTAAATAGCTGTTAAAGTTAAGAGTTGGCTTAATGGTACATGACTAATATCAGAAAGATAGTTTTCCAAAATACTGTCCGGTACTGAGTTCATTGAATTACCGTATTAGTTGCCTCCCTACACGACAACTTTACAGTTGTTTAATTGAAGGGACAGAAGAAATTTGGAATTAATTTTCATGGATATCTATGTCAAATTTTTAAAATGTTTTTTTCACTGAAGATCGTCTACTGATCAGATCTGTTATGGTCAATGATTATTACCTTTTTTAAACAGCTGATTGCTGCCACTTGTTTACCTTTTCCAAAGAAGCACATTCCGATATTGTTCCACAGTGAGCCATTGTAATCACAGCGTTCAGCTGCAACTCTACATATTTAACGGGATAGGTGATGATCTGTTTTGGAAAGTAACTTACCGGTATTTGGATAAAGCTACGTCAAAGTCTCCGTTAGTTTGTATAATTGAACCAGCAGCTAAAATGGCATTTCCATCTGTCGGGTCGTAGCTCAATGCTCGTCCAAACATTTCAAAGGCATTATTTTCTTTGCCTTCCTGATAATACAAAAGCCCAAGATTTGTTAAGGCTTCAACATTGTCTGGTTCCAACTGAAATTTTTGTTCATCACCAATGTCATTAAACACATTGCAGTTACTCTAAAAGACGTGAAAAAATTTTAGACAGTATTAAATACTTTTATCACCTTAATCACTTGCTCGTAAGCGCGAGCAGCACTGCTGAAATCTTTTTTTTTCTGAAACAGTTCAGCCATGAATTTGAGTACTTCAGGTGACTGATTTAAATTGTTCAATGAAGTTAGACATTCTTGAGCCTGCAAATTAATGCCGCAAACATCTGTACACGTGTAGTGGTCGAGATGGTCAAAAAAAAATTGTATTTGGATAATGGTGATTGAGGCGATGGCAACAGGTTGTTCAGTACAGTTGTTTAGTGGGAACTAAAAACTTATTCAAGTTTTACCTTTTTAATTGACTCGTCATTACGTTCCGAGTAATACAAAGCCAACGCACGCCAGTAGTACGGTTGCTTAAATGAATGAATCTATCAATCAGTTAAAACAGTCATTTGTTAATACTTTTATAGCTAATTATGCCGTTACTTCTATGTTAATAAACGTTTCTAAATTTATATAGGAATTCAAAATAAATGAGTAACAATAATAGGTTTTGTAATGTCTTTACAGACGGTCGAAAATAGCTAGCAGTTTTTAGTGTGGTTATGAAATGAGGATTCTGAAGACCACCTAAGATTCGATTTTAGGGAAATCTTTCGCATCCATCAGAAAAATGTACTATTAATTATACACAATTATATTTAAAGGTGCAAAATGAAATCAATAAATGATTTTACTGTACGTGTGGAATCTTTTTCAACTGATTTCAGCAAAATTTCTGCAGCTTTTTCGTGATTTCCGAGCAAAAAATTGACTTGTCCAATCCTACTTAGGTATATAGCATTTTGTGGGCTTAATGCTAATGCATTTTCAAACCTGCAAAAGTTTAACAGATTACTGATAAAAAAGTTTTTAAGTTAAAAAAACTGTTTCATCTAATCAAGTTATCGAAAACGAAATAAAATTTTAAATGAAATGACTATGCTGTAATTTGGCAGCTTAGTAAAGTACCGGCTTCCTTTCAGCATACCACAGATCATCAGTACTCTTATGTGTTTCAATAAAATGACTCAAAAAAAAAAATTCATAAATTCAGCACCACTTACAAATAAATCAGGGTATAGTGTAATATAACATAACTAACCAGTAAAGAGCCTTATCAAGTTCGCCTTCAATTTGAGCAATTTTCCCGCGTATATACATAGGATAATCGCAAAGTTGCTTACATTCATCCAAAGATTCCTAAACTCATCGTTCCACTAGTTTTATTATCGGCAGTAATTTTACACCATTAAATGCAATTAAAAGATAAGTCTATGCAAAAAGTTTATGCTTTTTTACAAGCAGCTTTTCTTTTCTTCTACTATAATCAATGAATGATTGAAACTTTTCAAAGAAATAATGTGGGGAGAAAGAAACTACCAGCCTTGATTAATGCTTTACAGGCGTTGAAGTCACGACGGATGAAGTAGAAGTGTAATAAATAATTTTTTCCGTTGAACACCGATAGAGCTAATTTTTTGTTTCCCGCACTTTTGGGTACTTCTCTGAATACAATGTTAGTGCTTTAACAAAAAGTTTGAAGAAAAGTTTCAAAGGCTAAAAGTTAAGGCTTTTCAACGAAAATTGTTAAAGGCTAAAAGTTTTCCGTGTTTTGTGTCAAAATTTTTTCTTTTACTGCCGTTAACGAGCTGTTGGAAAGTAGTAGGCTAATTTTCTTTTTGAATTTGGTAATTTCAGTATTAGTTGATGTCGAATTACCGTGGAACTGAAGATCTTTCGCTTCCACCTGGATCACCTGAATCGTCTTTTAAAAACTCTTCTGTTTGATTTACCGATTTGTAAGGATCATTCGCCATTGCCGCCTGCCAGTACCTAATAAATTTTTCATATACTTATCTATAGATTTCAGATGCTAAAGCTGAAAAGCACGGTATTTTGGAAACGACAGTGATGAAGAAAACCTCATCAGAATTTCAGAAGATTTTAGTCTCCCTATGTAGACGCTGACACAATAGTTTAGAATCACTAACAGGTTAACAACTGTATTCATACAGATGCCGATGGTTTTAGAAACAAAAACTTGACTACATTTCAACATCTACTGTTCGCGCTGACTGTTCTTAAAAAGGGGATTTACGTTATTCTGGGAAAATCGTGGTAACGGCATGTAGATAAAAATGAAAATTAAAAAATAATGAACACTGAGCGGTAGTGGTCTACTATACTATTCGTACTTTTTCAAGGTTCTTCTGTTCACCATTTTTGGCAACTTTGCTAGATTTTAGCAGTAGCGCGTATTCGGAAGAAACTGTCCTGTGCCTTATCACTCCAAAACTCCACAATAAAAAAAACTCATTTATTTCACATAAAAATCAAGTTACTTTATTCTCGAACATTTGCTGTTTTTAGCGTTCATTTGATGGTCGTAAATCAATAAAGAGACGAATAAAAACCATTAAAGAGCCAGTATCAGGGAACATCATAATTTTTAGCTGATTTTCAAGTGTGACAATTGTTTATTTAGTCAGAAGAATAGTGTGGAAAAAATAAATCTGAAAGATTGCTTAAAATTATCCTCATCGATGGACTTAGACCGGATCACCATAGCAACGACGCTAGCTGTTGTTAGTACCTTCGCCGCAGCAGTTACCGCAATTGATACGCATAAAACGTTTTGAGCAACTAAGAAGCTGAAACCCAAAAACGGCCGGCACTTCAAGATGGTTTACAATTAAAAGTAATAAAAAATTAGTGAGTTGTAATGATAAAGTAGCGCTCAAATTTTTGGTTTTTTTAGATTTTTTAAAACTACTAAATTTTGACAAAGTTAATAGTGGAGTTGTGAGAACGGTATTAGGTGTACATCTGCAACTGACGCCTACCGTTCAACAAATTATAACCTTTCAATGTTGGAAGAAGATTTTTTGGTTAAGTACACTGTAGAGCAATGTTCGTAGAAGTTTAAGTCTGAATGTAGTAATATTTTAGGCATTAATCATCGACACACTGTAGCTGATTAATGCTTTTGAAACAGGGTTTTAAAAATGAAAATAAAATGGTATCTGTGGTTAGAATTAAGATATAAAACTAAAAGTTCGACTGTTTAGACGTTCGATCGTCTAACCATTTGTTTTTCTTCTTTCTTTTTTTACTTCTTAACCAAATTTTAGTGATAAGCAGTGGCTGTTTGCTAATGAACTCTGAGTTCAGCATTTCATGCAGCATTATTATTACTGCTTAGCAATTCTTAGTGTTACTGCGCATCAATATATAAATACTTTAGAGCAATCAATGCTTTATTCATTCTATATTCCAGTCAATCTCTAAACACCAAACAGTGAGCTGCTGATTTGGTAGTTTCGACTTCTCTAAAAGTTGCACTTGCGATAAAAACTGCAGATTATGGCTTCTGTAAATGACTCTTCAAGGTTGCGCTATTTCAAAAGCTGCAATCATTTAAAGCGGTACAGGCAAAACCCATCTGTACGAAGGAATCTGTTCAATGTATGCATTTTCAATATTTTTATGTAACGTTGTTTATTAGGTACATCCTGAATAAGGTTTTTGAAATTATAATGTACGAACAAATTATCAGTTCAAAACAAATGATATGAGTGTTCTGCATATAACAGTTAAGATAATTGTGCTAAACCCAATTGTTGTTAAGCAACAAGTCAAGACATAATAACTGGCAAGGAAAAAGACATTAATAGACGCATGTACGTAATTAAGTTACAGAGATTTGATTAGTTATGCTAGTCAAGCCAAGGTTTTCAAAACCTTCTTATTCTAACTTTTTGCAGGTCAACCATAAGGTTTTTTGTACATACAAGTCACTTCTTTTGTCATATACTTTCTGCTGATTATGCAACACCCTATGATTTACCTGAATTTTTGAAGAATCATTCTGCTGTATACTATGGTGCTCTCCAAGCTCATCATACAGAAAATAATGTCAGCAATTTAGCTTTTTGAGATTACGTGTCACTGTCGCTTGATACAGCTGAAAGTAATGACAAAGATTTGAGACTAAAAAAAGTTCTACAAAATTCTACAATTTTTTTTGTAAAGCTTTCGTACTTAGGCAATAAGTAATGAGCTACAGTACCAGGGTTTACTGTTTCAGCTATTTCTAATAAACTTCAACAGATGACGATCTGATAAGGCTCAAAAATTTTGACTTTTTACTGGCTGACTGTCTGCACTCTTCGGTACTCACACCAGTTGAACAGTCGCAGCAGTCGGAACATTCTGAAAATAGTTTATCTGTATCAATTAACGACGATTTTCTATTTGTCTTGAAAATTAGACTATTATTGATAAAAGAGGAACTTGAATAAAAAGTTAAGAAGAAAAATTATTACCTCAAAAATGGTATACACAAATTTTTTAATAAATCTGTTTGTTGCAAGATTTTTTTGCTCTCTGTATCATCAATTTTTGATTGCACTCTTTCTTAGTAAAATTTTGTTTGTAACTTTTTATCTTTTACCTTTACAAAAGTATAATGATTCTTTAAGAGACTATTTTTCAATTATTTCTGATCTGAGTTGGACTTCCTATTCGCTGTGCTACGCATTCAGTTGAAAAACCGGAGTAGAAGGTAAAAAACAAACTTAATGGTTTAAAAATAAAGCACAGATTTTTAGCATAATAAATAAAACTCAGTAACAAAACGAACAGTTCACTGTACAGTGACACGGCAGTTTGCTGAGCTAAGTATAATGTAAAAATTTAAAAAGCTGTAAAAAAGCACGTCTTTCTGCAGTTTCGACTATTTTTCTTCGGTTAACTAATATAAAAAATTGAGAAGAAAATTGTTTACTGGTTTATTTTGCTAAATCGTTATCGTTTTAAATACCTTCAATGCGTCTCGTCAAAAACATTTGAGGATTGGAAAGAAAAAGAGAAGAATAGACAGTTGAAAATCTGAGCAAAAAATCTTTCCTAATAGGAGAAGTCATTTTCAGTTTTAATAAGATCTGGAAGTAACATGTGTTAACCTGCTCGATCGTCATCTGTCCATCTACAAATTGTGTCGACAACATTTCTGACAAAGTGTACAGAAGTATAAGTGGTCTGGTCTGCTTGTTCTGCAGATTCAAAATTTCCGAGCTGCATTTCTTTCTAAAAGAAATCTTTTTTTTAAAACAAGTGTAAACTTATAAAGTTGATGTAAAAAGCTGAATGTTTTAGTCGAAAAACTTTTGGTAAAAATTATTTGATAGTTTTGTTCTTTAGGTAAAAAATTAAGTAGTAAACTTGAACTGTTTAAAAATGAGCATATAATATGCTTACCAAACCACCAAAGAAATTCTGCACCACTGTTGGTACTGTGAATTCATTCAAATTAATGCTAATCAAACGAACTATTGGTGCTCCTCGACAATCTTCAGCTTTCCACTTGTTAAGTAAATCTTGTGCTATTTTCACATCAGATGCCGCAATATTGCTAAACTTATGTTCTGTTTCAGTTTCAATCTAAGATTTTTGAAAATATGTAAAAAAGAAGAAATTACAGTTTTTTACGTGATATTACAATTTTATATAAATTGAAAAATGTGTATTCACTTTGGACTATCTGTTATGTACAGAACAACTTGATTTGCAAATCTTCTCCGTTTTTTTTGCGAATAGCTGTTGTAAGCGTGAGAAGCGTTATAGATGTATTCAAAAGCTCTAAAAATTGGCTATTATAAATGCTTTTTATTATACTGATTTGTCATTGACTTTAGCAAAGTATAAATTTTTTTAAGATTGCAATATTAAAATCGTTTTTAAAAGTCCGACTTTAGAATGCAGTCGAAAAACATCGCATTAGGTTTAATAGTCTGCTCCTTTCTTTCCACTTTTTTGTAGAAAAGATAAATAGCATAGATTTTGGATAAGATAACAACAATAAGCCAAGAATTACCCAGAGATAGAGTCACCAAACCGTGAACAACGAATTTTCTTAATATCGTGTTTTAATTCATCGAGTTTGTAAACACCGACGTCTTTGGCTATTGCTTCTTGAAGTTCATATGTGACAACACCAATATGAAACTGATCGTCGAACATATTCATTGCAGACACAAATGTAGCAGCTAGATTATTAATCTAAATTGATCTAGATTGCTGATCTAAGCAGTATTAATATGTAGTAATATAAGTTGATTATCGCAAGTATTAGTCTAATTGTGTTTATGCTTATTCTTTGAAACGTTAATATCAAATTGTTCATAGATTAAAGTTTTCTTTAATTGGAACAGGGAAAGGAAGAGGCAGAAGAGGAATGTAAATGTTGACTCAAAGTAGTAACAGCATATAAACAGAAAATGTTCGCCAGAACCTTCTACTTTTGTATCAGGTTGACATCCTGGAGAAACTTTATTTTTTATATGCACTGGAACTAAAAAAATTTTTGTACTTTCAAAGTAAAAATAAAAAAAAATTTTCTTTTTTGGAAACTATCAGTTGTGTAATCATTGTTAGTTGATATATGAAAATTCGAAAAAATTTAAAAACTTTTGTTGTTATTGGTTTTAAAAAAGAGACCTCATTTTGAAGAGTTTCATTTCTGGTACAATGAATGACAACGGTGACGTCAGCCGCATGATTGGTGAGACAAGAACCTAAAAATACACAGCTACTTGAATACACTATTTTTTTTTCTTAACTTCTAATTAGTTTTAAAATTTGCTGTACCAATCTGTTCTTCAGTTATTTAGTATCATTTGTTTTGAAGCAAGGCTATGTTGCTGAAATTCTGCACTCAACTTACACTCAACTTTTTCTTTCCTTCACAGTATTCAGTCCATTTTCGTTTATGACTTTTCAGTAGTACAGCTTGATACTTTAGTGCTCCGACTACTTTTTTACTTTTATAGTTGATAAAGCGTAATGAAGTAAATTTTTAAATTTTTTACACCTTTGGATGTTGAATTCTTCAAAGAATTTTCCCTAAATAGAGAGGCAAGATGTCATAATAAGATCTACATGTGTAGCACAGGATATAAAAACTTAAAACTTCTTTTCAGTTTTCTGTCACACCTAATCTGTCGTATTACTGCATCGACGGTCTACCACATAACTGGTAAAGCTTATAGAATTATTGACTTTGGTTCAATAGATTTCTTTTTTATTAATTTTACTTCGTCATCTTCTTTGCATTTCTTTCAGTTGTAAAGAAACAAAGAGGATGAAATAAATGTTATTTTTAAACAATAAATATATTATGAGAACAACAATCTACAGCGAAGAAAAAAAGTAAAAAAAAAAAGGAATAATACAAACCAATTTTCGGTGGAGCACAAACGGTATCAGTCCATAAACCAAATACTTTTCTAATTGTATTTTTGCTGATAGAATCCTCAGTTGCAGACCTTCGAGGTTCTCCGATTATATAAGAATCTTTTGAGACAACATTCTTTAAAAGTTCTTGATCACTGTTTTTAGTACTAGTGAGATCGACCATAAAAACGTATGGTGTCAATTGATGTAGCTGAAAAATAGTGAATGAAAAAACTTTTTAGGTTGTGGCTGTATTTAGTTTAAGTGATAACAAATGATAGCAAAGCTGTTTTAAAAGATAAGTCTAAAGCTAAATTTATTTCACTGTTTAAAATTTATTAAGCTTAGCTTACTTTTCTTGCTTCGTTTGGTACTTGGTCTTTATCAGATATTTCGCTAAAAAAAAAACATTATGATCATTATTTATTGTTTTCTTTTTTTCTTTTTTACAAATTAATCACAATAATTGTGAATGAATAAATACATAGTAAAACAATTTTGATGCACATAGGTCAATACTCCTACCCTTTATCAGCTTCTCCCATAAAGATTACATACGGTGATCCAGCATATGTAGGATCGTTTTTAAAAACATCTATTGCTTTTTGGGCAAACTTAATACCACTAAAAAATTAGCATAATTAGTTGTTACTTCGCTGTCAAACTTTTGCATTCAAAAGTGTTATTACGTCTGCAATAAAGTTACTGTTTTTATTGTAAGCCAACAAACAAAAGTTGCTTTTTTTTCCTCCTCTTAAAGATAACACAGTTTTATAGCTTTTTATAACAGTTATTACTGATTAAAAATTTATGTTCTTTTGTAATAATTCGACCAAAAAAAAAAAAATTTATCAACAAGAAAACGATGGCAATAAGTTCTTTAAGCTTTTGATTACTTCAAAAAAATTTTTTTTATTTGAATAAGTTAAAATATTAGAAAATTTCTTCTGCTTTTTTTTTCTTCAATTCTTAATTTATATTTTACCTGCTCAAATAGGTACTCCCATCGAAATATGGTAACAGCAAGTCAGTATTATTCATTAAATTATCTATTCGTTCCGCAAATTTCGATAGTGTTTCAGGACCGTTATCGTTGTGTAATGCAGTTTTTTCTGGCGATGAATATGTTACCAACAAAAATGTTGTATTCAGGTGATAGCTGTCGAAAAGTTCAGCAATTTTTTTGGCAGCATTAAACATCTGAACTGATATTATTTTTATATATGATTTACCAAAGAAAAAAAAGTAGTTCTTTAACATTTCATCAGTTTTACTGCATCATGCAAAATTTAATTTAAATTTTTTTCAAAATTCCTATCTTTTACTTCATGACTCATCAGTATTTAAATATAGGAATAAATAATAATTTTAGCAAAAATTACGTAGTTAAAAATTTTCATAATACAACAAGTTTTTTACACTTTTTTAAATTGTATTTAAATAATTTATAAACTGAACAGTTTACCTTAGAAAATGATTTTTGCAATAATTCAGTTGTTTCAATAACAAATATAAATGGATTGCAATCTGTAAAATAGGTAATAAATACAAAAACAAAAATGTTTAATCGCAAAAAAAAAGAAGAAAAACTAAATAATCATCAAAAATTAAGAACAATGCAGTTAGTTTGTAGCTGCTTACGATATGAATCTGGTAAAGTTCCTGTTGTCGACGTTGGAACAGTGACTTGTGTAGGATTATTTGGACAAGGTATAGCATCAGTAAGATTTTCTGCCAAATCCACTGTATAATCTTTATTATTAAGAGCTTCAAATAGGTATCTTTCATTGCCACCAGTTATATTTAGTAAACTCTAAAACATCGTTGTTGTTAATATTTGCAATCAAATAACCTTGTTTTTTCTCCTTAACAAGTCACAGTCGTTTTTTTTTTTTATACATTAAAAAATAGTAATATATTAATTATTAGAGTTGAATCAGTTTGATAACATTTTGGCAGCACATACTTGATGATCAGCGTCATCATAAGGATCTGAACCCTGAACGACAACAGCAATTATTGTTGTTCCAGAAGCACGTAAACGTTCTGCTATTGAATATGGTTGTTGACCGTATGAAACACTGAATTTCATTAACCATTTAATTTTAAAAATAAATATTTTTATGAAAAAATTGTTTTTTTTTTCTTTTTTTGTACAAAAAAATTTTATTTTTTAAACTTTAAAAAAGAAAAATATTTGTGTGATTGTGTTAATTTGATCAATAAATTTTTAGATCAAATTAAAAGCATAATTTTTTTATTTTGGTAATAAATTACAAACCCTCCATCGCTAAACAGAATCAGTGCAGTACCAATATTTTCTGAACGATCTGGTGTATATTTACGATCTCTGAACACATCAACTGCTTTTTCAAGAGCACTGTAATCAGAGTTAGTTAACCGGAAAAATATATATATAT
>UXUI01007942.1:0-13303 GCA_900576705.1 Enterobius vermicularis
TGTTGATGCAGATAAAAAAAAGTAATCACTTTTCTTTGTAATTTTCAGCAAAAACTGAGAAACAGAAGTTTTGATTCTTTTGAAGGAAATAAAAAATACAATGTTAAACGTAAATTAAGTGGGAAATTAATGGGATTAGTTGACAGAAGAAAAAAAAACAACATTTAATTTGTTGTTTATGTATCTGTAATTCAATTTTTTAATAGTTGACTGCTGACGCTTTTACTATGGTTAAAAATGTGACAAAAATTTTATGTTCCGTAAAAAAGATTTTTTTAAGCAGTTTAGAAAAAAGAACAAACTTTAGCTTAATCATAAAGAGCAAAAGAAAGAAGGAGAGGGAGAAGAAGAAGAAGGAAAGAAAAGCGTGTGAAAATTAGCTACCAAGTTACCTGTCCATTTTGTCGCTTTTTTCTTGGAGAGCTTCAAGTTTTACCGGCAACTTTAGCGGAAGAATTTCTCTGCAAATATTGTTTCCATAATAGCATTAATTTATTGTTCGACGACGGCAGTATTATAAGAGGGAAAAATGTTATTTTTATAAATCTTTTCCATTTTTAATATTTCAAATTTTATTTTGCATAAAATACTGTACTGTCATGTATAGACCTATCGAATACCTAAGAGAAGTAATAATTAATAAGACTAATTATCTTAACAAATGAAAGATCAGGAGAAAACTGCATGCTTTTAAAACCCCAGTTTTGGCTTATGTTAAAACATATGTTTGCTCTATTTTTGCTTCCGGTCTCATCTAGCAGTTTTACAGTCATCATTGGAAGAATATTCTGTCGATTAAATGAAAGCAGAAAAACTAGGGAAAAGAAAGAAACAAAACTGAACGGTGCTTATAGGGAGTAAATGCAGCTTTTCGTTCTCAGATAAACATTTAAAATTTTTATTAAGGAATAAATATGCCTTTTTTTCATTTCTTTTTCCTCTTTTCGTTTCTTCTTCCTGCAGCTCTCTCCATTTGTGTAATCTGCCTATCTCCTGTTATTCATTAAGCTCGGTTTTTTTTTTTGAGTTTATGTTTACTGTGACAAGAATGGGTAGACAGATTAAAGTAGAGATACAGCGCTGAACTCCAAATACGATTGCAGAATTTAAAAAATTTTTTCATTCTCTTCACACCTTTTTTTCGTAATAAAATTATCACTAATACAACAAGTCGTATGTATATAAAGTATATGTACGCTTTCTTTAAACATATATTTGCTGAAATTTTTCAATAACGATAGTTAACGAAAAATTTGTGAGAAATTTTTGCTGAAGTGCAATGTACCTGCTAGCCGACAAAAAAAGTACAATTTCCGACTGGAACTTAGTTAACCGGTAAAATAAAAATTTACAACTGTACTCTCAGAATAAGAACAAACAAGAGCAGATTTTGAAGAAAGGAAAGAAGAAAGTTTTTGGAACTGTATTTGATCGAATAGTACATTAAAGTCTTTATCTTTCTTATTATTTTTTTTTATAAAAGAAAATATTGAATCTTGTACGTTTGTTCTCTTCTCTTAAAGATGTGAACTTATGCACACTACAAAGACGACTTGCTGTAAAGTTACTGATACTGCGGAGTTACTAATGATTAACTGAAAACCCAAAATTTGCTCCGAAGCCTACCCATCATATATTTGGCTTCAGGTTGGGAAAAAAACAGTTAACCTGAATATCGAAAAGGAAGACAGCAGACAGAAAAATTTTCCAGAAGTACAAAAGAGCTTTTCAGAAAAGATTGTGGCAGAAGAACTGACTGTTATTTGCTTAAGATACTACTTTTCTTCTTGAAGGCTATCGCAGATTGACGCTTACATTAGCATCTAACAGCTTATGTACGTTTTACGATTTTTCTTAACGTTTTGGGCACCTAGAAACGTAATCTCATACGATGTAGCATTACCGCTGCCTCTGAAAGCAGTTTATCTACTTTAGCAGGTAAGTGGCTAATCTTTACTACATCAGGCAAGCATTAATAAAACAAACTGAATAAATAATCTTTTCTTTTGCATTTGTTCAATGCAAAAAATAGAAAAATTCTTAAGCGTATAAAGAACACTTGATCTCTGTTGCTAAACATGAAGACAGTGGTATGGATAGGGCTGATCTTAGAGTTTTATTTTTGTTATTTGATCGGAAGCCTACGGTAATTTATTTGAGACACAAAAGTAATGCCAAGTTATCTGCATTTTTCTGATGAAATACTGAGAATGACTGTTGATCAGTGACAAAACTTATGTTATTCTACTATCGTTTTTTTAAGTTTTTGAACGGCTGACATAGAATGAAATGAAAGAGTAGAATTTTTTGAAGAGATAAGAATAAATATTTGAGAGAATCTTCTCATCTATCAGACGTGTTTATTTTTTCTATTTTGTATAAAAATTCTATAACAAGTTTTAGTCGATGGTTGAATTGACAAAAACTATGTGAAAAAAAAAGGTAATAATACCGAAAGAACGCTATTTTTAAATTTGTTAAACGATCAAAAAAATAGTTTTTAAAAAATGAAAGACTGTTGCGTCATCATTTCAAGTGTGCAAAAAAAAAGATGATAAAAGAAATAATTTCAGCTATAAATATGACTAAGAATTTTTTGGTCTTTATCGATTTACATACAAACAGTCATTAATAATTTCAAAACTGTTAACAGTAGAGAAAAAAAGCAGAAATTTAATATTTTAAACTAATTAGTATAAATACATCTAGCTATTTTTCAGTAATATCATAGCTTAAATAGTTTTTCAAATGCATCTGAACTAGATAACTAGTAACAGATCAGCAACTGAAAAATGACATTCGTTTGCCAGGCAGCAGAAGCGTCACTAAATTTGATTTAAACAATTTTGCCATTTGGCTAAGAAAAAAGAAAAAAGTGGAAGAACAGGCAGAAAAAAATTTGTATTTTTCCTTTCAGGTTTTTCGAGTTTAAATTTGATAACATAACTTCGGCCGCTCCATAAAACCGAAAAGAAATGCGAACAGAAGAAAATTTTACAAAAAGATGACTTCAGGTGTAAAGTGTTCCAATTGCAGTAGCAAAACAATCTTCTTTGTGAGTCGGTAAAAAAAAACCACATCCAGTAAATTGTTCTTTTTCACTATTTTGTGCAGCCAAATGCAGAAATGAAAGCATTGTTGTATCCGCCTGATGAACATATCAGAAGGTAATCACATTCACAGCAATTTTCAGTTATTGAAATTCTTCCACCGTTTTCTACGCTTTCTCAGAAATTGATCCACTGAGTTAACCAACTAGTACAAAGCAAAATTGTAACTCTAAGTTTCATTGTTGTTGCTCAAGACAGGAAAAGCTAAAAAATCTTGATATAATTGTATATTACTTACTCAATAACTGTTCAGGAAATTATCGTTTCTTTTATTGTAGAGAGCAAATTTTATGCTTTAGGTGAAACTCAGATCTATGACATAAACGTTTGTAAAGCATTCCTTAGTTTTTGAGAGACTCTGACCAATAATGCTTAGGTTAAATCTTATCCAGTTCGCGGCTTTTTTCGCATCTTCAGCAATAGTGGGTGAAAAATCAAGTCTTTAAACGACTATCAGGTTGTTGCCGTAAATTAAATTGAGCAAGTGCTTCATATTTTAATAGTTGAATAAGGACTCGAAAATTAGTGATTAGTAATTCTAACAATTTCTTTTAAATTGATCGTAAATCTATAAGAACCTAAGACAAAGCAAAAAAAACCTTTTACAGGGTTCTATTTACCGTTCAATTTTTCCACTAATGAAATAGCGAGGTAATATGCAATAATTTTGTGTAATTAATATTGATTTTTTACAAAGAAAAAAACTACAATTTTATTTAGCAATTTTCTAGTTCCAAAAAAAAATAGAATAAAATTAGCTTTTAGCAGAAAAAAATACCTTCTTTTATCAAACAGTAATTCTAGAAAATTCCAAATGAGAACATCGTCTGATAGAAAAACCAAAAGAAACACAAAAAAGTCAAAACTGTTAGTGATACATAACAGTAATAGCTGACTAGGTGATCAGCTTAGTTGGTAGCAAAATTTATAGAAAATTCAACTGCGCAAAAGAACCATTTCTAAAAATAGTTTATTTTTTGAATTTTTTGGCTCAGGAACTTTAGCTAGCCACTGCTGTTTTTTGGTTTGTAACGTCTAAAAAAACATAAGGTTAAGAATTTCTTTTGTATCAACTTTTAAAAGTCAGTTATATGGTTTTTTTTCATAAGCCGTCTTAGCTTTTCCTTTAACAACTACATTCTGCAGTTTGAAAAACTAATATAACATGATATGAAATTTGAAAGAACGAGCGGAATTAAACTGACATAACCATCAGAACTAAAAAAGGTTAAAAGAGCATGTTTAATATTATTAAATAAAGCTTATGCTTCAGAAAAATTCCCAAACGATCAGCAAAACATTCGTAAAGCTATAATTAGAATAATAAAGGAAATTTCAAGTTTTTTACCATTTTTCATCCCTTGCACATTGAACTAGGCGCAACTAGCTACAGCATCAGAATAATAATAAAGAATGAAGACAGGTGGTGAAAAAAGAAGCAGTAAACCCCACTTTATTCCTAACACTTCTTTAGCGTAACTTAGTTACCAATGGAAGCATAATAAAACTTGCCTCACCGTCTTCCTCTGAAATAAATAATACGAAAAAAATCTTTTTTGTTCTATTTTTTCTCCTCTTTATTGCCTAAAATTTTGAAATTTTAGATTGGTGTTATGATGATGTCCAACCAAATGAAACTGGGAACAGAAGCTTGGTACACAACAGCAACAGCAGTATCACATTTACCAAAGGCAGGTCTGTGTGAAGTTACTAAAGTTTGAAGATTCGTAATAACAGTAAAAGAAGTAAAAAAACGAACAAAAACGATACATACAACCAGTCTGAAAGAAAGAAACAATAGCAAAAAAAGGAATGCTTTTCAGATGTAAGAAAAGATAATAGATAAAAATTAAAGTTCTAGAAGAAATTGTATAAACGAGTACCGATTCGGGAAAAAATAGAAATGAATAAAAAAATTCCAGTACCGGATGAATCGACTTTGTAGTAGCTTATAGGCTTTTTTGTTTGCCAACAAACAAACAGCCGAACTGTCAAGCAAAAAAAAAAAAGAAAAACCATTGCCATCACTGCTGCCCTAACCATGAACTATCGTCAAAGTTTGCTGTTGCGGTTGTTAGCTACTATTGTTCCCTCGCTTATACTACACTGCCACTACCCAGTTCTGTTTAGATCGGGTGTTATTGAAAGACTGAGTAGGCTAGGAAAAAACAACTGGCTTTACAACGATAACAAAAACGGCAGAAATAAGTCCGTCACTTATATGCTACTGGAACAGTTTCTTTTTTCTCTTGCCTCAACTGGTTACATCCGGTGGAAACAAACATATAAACCGAAGTTGACCGTGAAAATAATGACGATAAATGCTGATAACAACAACTATCATGACTAAATACATCATATATGTTGAAAACAACAGCCATTTTGAAGAATGTCTACGAAACCTAAATAATTCCAGAATTGTTTTTGACCGATACACTAATTAGGCTCGACGATGCCTAACTTGACAAATCGGAAGGGATGCCATGCTTCTAATGTGGTATTTCTGTGAGCAGTCCAAGGTCGTCATCAACATTCCAGAAAAAAATGGATTAAAAGTGATGCAATTTACAGCATCAAATTGTTCCTGACAAAAAAAGATTAGCTGAGTATTCTGTTCTTATTTAAAAACGTTGCTCAGACCATAGCTACCTCTAATTTCCCACCTGACAACAAATGCTGTCGACGTTCGCAGTATGCAACGGTGAAAAAGTTAAAATCAGCAATGTAAATCTCTTTTTTCCCATTTGTTTTGTTGTTTTCTTTAAAAAAAAAGCTAAAGAAATAAATATATAAAAGTATTACAAGTGAATTTTAGCAAGTTGTTTAGGCTTTTAACACTAATTACAATAAACCTGTTTATTCTTAGTAAGTTGGTTGTCGATTAAAATAACAGGTACCAATTTTCTTTAGCAGTTTTGTTCTAGATGTGCGATTTTAAAAATTTACTTTTGTTTACTTTTTTTTGACTGTATTTAAAAATTTTACGCATATCTAGATGGAAAAACAGATGCATTCTTGATATAACAGAGAAGAAATTTTGTTTCTTTCCGTTTCTTCTCCCTTTTTTTCATTTTTACAGATGATCTTTACTTTTCGTCCTATTTTGTGCAGCTGACAGAAACTGGTGTTGGTTGACTGCTGGTTAGCAAAAAAGAACACTCTTTTAAGCACAGACGTTTACGTCTTAACCAAAACTAGCTTTTCTTTTACTATCATTTGGCTTTATCAACTTTACAATAGCAACAACAAATATCTTCCAAGTTAATACAGCTGTAAACATTTTTAATTTCAGAAAAAGAGGAAAGCAGAAAAAAACCTGGATATATTAAATTTGATGAATATAGCTCATTATACATTCCTGTATATGTACGTATTGTCTTTCAAATAAATAAGGTTATTTAGTTGAAAATTTTTCATAGGTTTATTACGAAAATAACAACAACGTGAGCAACAAATACAATAAACAGGTCGATCACGTGAATTATGTAGAAAATCGTTCAGTGTAAAATTACGAAGTTTGAAAACAGAATTTACCAGTAGATACTGTTGAATCGAAATTTAAAATTAAGTTCTTTTTTTTTTTATCCTTTCAATATGCTAAAACAAAATAAAATTTTGAATGGCAGAAAAAAAGCAGACGAGGAGGTTATTAGTGCAATAAGGTACTAAATGAAGCGGGTTTTAAACACAAATGTTGAAATAGTGCCACGGTTCAACAACTAACGACACATAAAATTTTTATTCTTTTGTTACAATTTTGCGACTATTTATCGTAATTCCGCTTTTTTTTTTTGCTCATAACTTTATACCATTTATAACCGTAACAAAAAATTTTTGCTTATGTAATCTGCCTTTTAAATATAGTTTTTTTTTCAACTTTTTTCTGGCTAAAAAAAATTGGCTTGAAACGATTATTTGTCATTGAAATTAATTTGTAAGATAGAACTATTTATAGCATTTGTAATCAGTATTTAAAAAAAGTCTGAAATTAAAACCAGTTTTTATAAAATTAAGAATTTACAGTGCGTAAAAACAGAAAAAAAAAGAAAAGCGAAAAAAGTGGAAAACAGTTGTTCTGATATTACTGGTTATGTTAATTTTTAAAGCCCCGTAGCTCATCAACAGACATTTTGAACTCTCAACTCTTTTCCACTGCTATAAACTTATCAAAAATGGTTAAATACAAGTTAGAAGCCTTGAAAAGTTTTTTTTTTGAAATCTTAAAGACTGAAACTTTTTTAAAAGAATATTAGTAAGCGGACAAATTATCAGTATCTTTCAAAATTAGTGATTGCTGATGCATCTTCATTTTTTCTTCTTTTTTTTTGTCGGTTAAATAGCTCTACAGTTTGGGATTGAATTTCAGATGGAATTGAACTAAAAGCTGCATTTGAGAATGAAGAAGTATTAAACAAAAATTTATAGTCGGAGCCTCTAAAAGTATTAAACAAATCAACTGTTTAAAGAAAGTCCCGTTTTCAAAGTTTATTTGCTTCTCGCATCCCAACTTAGTAATGTCTAATAAACAGACTATGAAAATTGCTTTTAAGAATAAATTAAACGTTTTTGGTTTTTTGGTTTTCCACAATTTTTTCTTCTCTAACTAGAGTCTCTTCCAAGGTAACGAATGGTAGTGTTACTGCAACCACTGCAAATTGTTCCTAATATTCACAACTTCAACTTAAAAAAACTAAAACTTTTTTTAACATTAAATAAGATATATTCTATTGAAGTCTGTTTAAGCTATGTTTTCTAATTTCTTTTCTTTAGTTTTTAACTTCTTTTTTCCAAAAGAAAAAAAAACTTTTTTTTTTTTAATTACCGCAGCGGAGATGACCATTTTAAGTACTGTTTTGAGCATTCTATGAAATAAATCTTTTGAGAAGCAAATTCGAAAATTTTAAGAAACTAAGAGTTTGTGGCTGTAATAAATTATCGGAAACAGGTCAAAAATTGACCAAATTGCCGACAAAATGTTTCTAAATTTAAATGAAAAAGATTTTTATTACAAAAAAAAATATATATATATATTGCTAAATTTGGCAGAACTATTTAAGCTGTCGAAACAACTGCAGACTTAATTTTGGTCAGTTATGATGGCAATAAATAGCCGTAAAAAACTGTTTTATTACAAACCACAGATTTTTATCTGTAGCTTGCTGCAGCAGACTAACAGCAGAAAAATTAACGGCTTGATTAATAGAGGAATAAATGCTGAACATTTTCGGCATCAAATTTCTTGACATCAAAACTAAAAATTGCTTAATGCAGTAAATGATCGTCTTTTCACCACGAAGTAGCTTTAAGTTAATTGCTTAAAAAAATAAAAATGTTTAATAAATTCTAAGTTTTTTAATGATTAAATTCATGAAAGAAGAGAATAGTCTTATCTGCAGCAATGGCGCTTTTTTGTGTTGTTTAGAATACTTCACCTCACTGCTTGAATGGTTCTGTTCACTTTGTGCATTAAAGGGCGAATCGAGTAATCTTACGATTGCAAAAGACAAAATAAGTACCAAAATTTTCAACTCTAATTATATCAGTAAAAATTTTTTGAAGTAAACAAGTTATGACTGGTTGGCTAAAATTTATTTGGCAAGACAATTTTTTTAAACTTTGGTCAGTTTCCATTGCAACTGACTTCTTAGGCTTTATTCTAACCATGCTTTGTTAAAGTCATTCATATCTCCCGCCTTTAACGCTTTCATCTAATGCCTTTATCTTTGTTAAATAATTTTAAAAAAATTTGAAAAAAAACAGTAAAGGCACCTGTAAGTTGTAGGCTTCTTTTAGTACTTTAGAAGAAAACAGGTTTTCGGAATTAAATTTAAAGTTCTTTGGTGAATAGCTGTTTAAAGCAGTTGGTTAATCGTTGTAAAACCTAAATTGTAAAATTTTTGTTTTCGTTTTGATAGTATTTAAATTCCCTAGCAAATGTTTCAGTAAATAATAAGTTTAGAGACTACAGTTAACTTTTAAAACTACTATTTCAAGGAAAAATTAGAAACAAGATTGAAAGAAGACCTGCCCTGCCTTTAAACCTTTCACTCTTTGAAAAAAGTTTTTTTTCCAAAATTCTTGATTTGGAAATTTTCTTGGCCTTAGTCTTCCAATGGTAGTTGAGCAGAATACTTGTTTTAATGTCTTATTGCTTAAAGGCACTAGAGTAACCAGTTTTTGCTTTATAGGAGAATAAAAAAAATATGAATAGAATATTAATCTTTTTTATTTGTCAATTTTTAAAAATTTACAGTTACTTCGAGCACTACTGCACAAAAATATCAAGAAATGACGAACAATATGCGGTCTAAAAAGATGTTTTTTTTTTTTTTGAGTTTTGCAGTGTTCTTCTAAGCAACTCATTGTTTTAAATGTATCTCTTACGATTTTTTAATTCATGTACGGCAACTGAAATTGATGCTCTAAGAACATGTGGTCTTGACAGATTAACGTTTGCCAAATTTTAGTCTGATTATACTCGAGCAGTCACAGACTAAAATTCCTAAATATTGAATGTTAACATTATTGAAGAACAAAATTGGTGACAATTAATCTCCAAAGTTTGTAATTTTAAACGTTTACTGACATTTTACACTTTTCTATTATGTGATAAAACCTACCAAAAACAATAGTTTCTTTGAATAAAAGCTGCGTAAAATGCGTAATCTTTTTTCTCAGTAGAACTACCGTCAAGAAAACTCCAGTTATCCATCCTTTTTTATTAAATCAGAAAAGTACAAGTTTCTCAAAAGAGTCATTAAAAATTATCAAAAACGTTTATTTTTTATTTACCTTACACCAATACAACAAATTTTAATATTGTTCGCAAATGAAATGAAGGTCCTAAAATATTTCACCACTTTGTTATCTGCTAAATTTACAGTGCTGAAATACTTTAAAAATAACTTTCTCTTCTTTTTCTGCTGTCATGTGTTTGTCGGTCAGTAGACTGTTCTAGATGACAACTATTTAATATGCAGCAACGAAATTTGCTTTATAAGTAGAATCATGTAAACTTTAGATATTTTTTAAATCTTTTTTTTTGATTTAGTTAGTTTACTTATAGTATTTTAAACTGAAATGGTTTTTTTAAATTACCGTGAAAACCAGTTTTAACTGTTAAGACTGTGTATAGTTACAATAATCTGGCAACTTTTTATCTTATAAACTTTGACGAACAAAAGGTGAAAGCTTTTAGCAATTATTAAATGCTCTTTTAAACATTTTTAAAAAACCTGCAAAGAAGATAAAGTGTTTAAATCTTTATAGTTTTTTAAAAAGTTCTGTTATTGTTCATTACACTTTTCCTCAATTATTTAGCGATATAGCGTTTAGAAAAAATACGTACATATACGCGTTCAATGTAAATTCCGTATCGACATCTGCACTGATTTGTCAATAATATACTTAATTGTTAAATTACTTTCTAGTTTTCTTTGAACATAAGAAGCAGGCTTTTCTGTTACTGATGTTGCAAAATTAGGCACAAAAATAAAGCAAATATGAAAAATGTAAAAGTACAACTATAAAAAGAATTAGCAGAAAGCTTATCAACATGCCAATAAAGATTTATTCGTATTTCGCAGTCACCTTAATTAGTTGAAATTGAGCTGTATAAATCAGATGTAGCAAAAGTGATTGGCGATAAATGCATAACAATTTTAGGCGTTTTCACGACCTGACGAACGACTGAACAGATCTGTTACTGACAGACCTCTAACCATTGATTTGCAATGTTCAAAATGCAGCCCAATGTCTGGTTATTGTTCATCTACAACATGCCTGAAATTGTTTCCACTGAAAACAACAAATTTAGCTCTTCTTTGTTATAACAATAATTTTAAAAACTCTATCATGGTATTTTGCACGAATAAACACTTTTTTAATACAAATCCGCATCTACAACTTCCCCTATCATTATATTTTTTGCGTTTTCACAATTAGTTGTTGGAAACCATAAGAAGATAGAAAATAACCTCAACAAAATCTCAGTCAAACGAGCATGACAGTACGAAAAGCAAAAATAATTATAAAACTAAATGTTTTGCCTTCATTTCGACTTTGTACCACAAGTACCTTTAAAGTCTCTAATAAAAAAAATCTGTATCTTTTCCAACACATTCAAATTAGCAAACGAATTCAATTTTTTTAGCAAACGAATTATTCATTGAAATTTCTTGTGGTTAAACAATAAATCAACCTTTAAAATAGGAAAAAAAAATCTGCTTGCAAACAATACTTGACATGCATTTTTGGTCAGACTTTGCTGCTTTTCACGACGAATATTGTATTCTCTGCTCTACGTCTAAACGTCTGCTTTGAATAATAACCACAACAACTGAAGTCGAAAATCTCTTCGGAAGATCACAAAGAGCGGAAAATTAATAATCGAATTTAATGGATACATTGTGTATAAGATTCCTGCAGATCAGCGATGAGATTACTTTTTTTTCACTTTTTGACTGTTTATCATTTTTGCTATCAACTAAATATTGGTTACCCTATATTTAGCAAAACTGTATATCGTATAAAAGTTTACTGTGCTAACCGTTTTTTATCACTGTAAGGTGCTATCAAATGAATGAGAGCAACAAACTTGCCAATTAGTAAAGCGTTGTGCGGGATCGCTTTCCCAATCCTCGTAATCAAAATCAGCAGTGGCAGAAGAATGCAGATTAGTGAAGATCCCATGACGATACATGTCACTTTCTGCCGCTGTACGTCTATTGCTGCCATCTGAACGAGGTATGTTGGTAAACACGATTTTGCAAAAAGTGTACTTAGAAACCCATGAAAAAATTTCTTGTTTTTATAATGCTCATTATTTTCTGTAAAATGTTAGTTTTCACTGAGTATTACAGAATATTGAAAACAAAACCTTTGCACGTCTCATACGCTTAATAACGTGAACAGAAATAATAAAACTAATTGTGTAACACAGAATAATAAAGGCAGTGTGAAGAAAACCAAGTATTTTTCCAATAGTCTCAGTCGCTGAACAAAACCTTGTGGGAAAAACTGTCTGTGATTCAGATGCTGTTCGAAACGAATATATTGCAACAGCCTTAAAATTAATTACTTTACTACTTGAAGTTAATCTGATGTAGGCATTCAGTGAGGGCAAAACTTACAACTTATCACTCTTTTTCGTGTAATTTTTTTTATAAAGTTTTGCAAAATATTAAAAATTTACAGCACTTTTTAAAGAACTATGCACCTCTAGCAAGTTTTCGCTGAAGAGACCTGTGAATTTGTTTTTCTGATATTACTCGCTGTGCTACCAAATCCATTCTTAATTCGCTTCTTCTAGTTTGCTTTCACCGAAACTTTTTTTTTGCCATCAACCGTTTCGCACTTACATAACCAGACTGCGACATTGAGCCAACCTTTTTTTCCCCAGTCTTCTTACGCAATGAGTGTGGTAGACGATGCGAGAAAGCAGGCAAATTTAGCCAGATGAAACCCAAATAGTTATAAATAGAGGTTTTTGGTAGCTTAGTGATAAAATGGTGCAAAGGTAAAATACACGTTGTCCGAATTCAAAGTGACTATTGAGACAATCTGGTCGTTTGAATACTTTTTAAACTCAACAGAATTTGCAAATCTTATTAAAGCACTCTTTAATGTTTCACTTTAATTTGTTTGGTACGTGCATGTCTGAGTAAGTTATGCCGCACTGTTATAAAATGAAAACTCGCTGAACAGAAACATAACCCTCTTTTTTACTCAGTAAATTATTAGTTTTTTAAAATGATATAAATGTTGTTAAGCCTCACTCTTTATTTAGTGAACACTTGTAGTCTTGAAATTTACAAAAGGTAAAGAGAAATAAAAAATTTGCTTTGGTCAAAAATGCTAAAGAAATGGTACAAGGCAAGTCTTTGGTAATGCCACATGTAATTAGGTAAACGCAAAGATCTCAGAACCACCTTGAGACACCGAAACCCGGAAAGACCAATATTTCAAAGATTTTGAGTCTAAATATGTCACATATGATCATAACCAAATAGCACTAATATCAACTGTTTTTTCAAAGTCAGTTGGAACGCAGCCGAAAGTTAGACATAAACTTTTTACTCAATAAGAAGATGATTATACGACTGTAAAGCGTCAGTCCGTAATTCTATATAATTCTGAAGAAATTTTCGTAAAAAATCCTACTGTTTAACCCCATCAGTAGTCTGTCCTACAAA
>UXUI01007942.1:16548-27453 GCA_900576705.1 Enterobius vermicularis
AAATAATGAATTATTTAAAGGCAAGAAAAAAAAGAAAAATTATAGTCTAATTGCAAATTTATAGCAACAAAAGTTAAGTAAAATTTAAACAGAAAAGAATAATTTTAAAAAAATCTAATTAACAGTTCATGAATTGAGAAAAAAGACTTGTTTTGTCAAAGTAAACACATTTTGAAAAAAGCAGCAAAACTGGAGAGACCTAAGATCGCTTCAAGTTGTGCTGAAAAAAATGAAATTCTTAACAAACTTTTTTTCAATCATTTATGTAAATGTGAAAAGGCATACTTTTTATGACGTAAAATATAAAAAAGAAAAAATAATTTATAAATTAACAGCAATTTACTGAAATTAGAAAATTATTTTACAAATTCACAGATAATTTTGTTAACACATCAAAATTCAAACATTCAAGTTTTTTAACAGTTTTAACTAAATAAGCAAAAAAAAAAAAGGAATTTGTGCAGAAACCTATTGAGTACTACTTTTAGCAGGTTCACTACATATTTTGTTAGGTTACACCAAAAAATTGCTTACTAAGGCTTAATTATAATATAAAATTAAGTTTTTGCAAGAAAAAGAACTGAAAAAAGATTAAAAGTAAAGATAAGTAAGGGTGCAACAAAGGTTTATGTTCAAAAATTGATGTACATATTAGCGCACTTTTTTTGCTGTCACTCCTTCAAACTAGAAGTACTGTTAAACATTGATTTGAAAGGTAGCTAAATTAGATAGTCATTATCTGTTATGATATTGCACAAAACCAAAAATTTCTAACCGTTGCAATACTCTTATCAACTTTATATAGCCGCTATAACTCGCCTTCAAAATGTTTTTCACTGTTTATTCAAAGATACTTTCAAACAGACAGACACATTTCACAGCTCAGAAGCAGCGTGATTATAAAATCCTTCCCATTAGTAAATAATATGGCTTTTACCTTATACCTTCTTTTTATTTTGCATATATTACCACTCACACGCTTTGTCAATAATAAGCATTTATGCTGCCTTCTGTTTCTTTGCCTTTCTTTTAAAGCTTGTTTGTGCAGTTTCAAAAGATATAAGTTTAAAATCTCAAAAACCAATTAAAATACATCATTTTTTTTGCTTTTGAGAACATGCTTTCAAAAATAAAGTAATAAGACCAATTTATCTGCTCATTATTATTTAATTTTCTATTCAGAGGTTACAGAACGTGTCGACGTAGAATCACAAAAGTTTAAATAAGCGATGCAACTGTACACCACTGTGAAAAAACCCAATAAATTAGTGTGAACATTTTTCTACAATGGTTATCTCAGTTATAAACCTATTTTGTTTTCAGTTGCGATTCTTTTTATTTTTCTAAAAATAGGAATTGGCTATTTGCTCAAATTTATGGGTTTGGGCTTCTCAAGTGCTTGATGAAATTTTCGCCAACACTATTGATTAGGCTTTTTCTTACTCATTCTGTGATCGTTAAATTTCACAACATTTTTTTCTTAGTATTTTATTGCACTACAAGGTAGCAAAGCCACATGCTTTGAGTAAGTTCTTTTTAGTTCAAGTATACCTATGATATATAAGAAGCTTTGCTGTTAAATCATACTGAAGTTTACGCAAGCTGGTTTTTTGTCACTGGTTACACTTTTTGGAGTGACTGTTTTCTAAAGTTTATTCATACCTTATTCTGCCAATACTCTAATTGACGTTTTTGAAACATTGGAGTGACAAATGAGTCTCACTCACTAAGACTTTTGAATATATAAATGTAGATACTGCTAAACTTAAAACAAAATCTTCATATAAATGGGTTAGCAAATAATCAAATTATCTTTATTTTATTACTGTAAGCTGCAATCTCATCTTTATATCTTTCCTTTGATTTCTGGTAACTGACACTCCACTTGTTTCTTCTTCGTATAGAGTCGCCATCTATTCTGATCTTTTATGAATCATTGCAGTTATTATCCGAATCACTGAAACTGAGAATAATTTGTAAACTACCGAGCATGAACAACGAAATAAGGAAATATTTTAACCAATCTTTTTTTTTTCAAGAACAAATAGAGCAAACTTACATGTGCAGTGAAATAAAAAAGTACAGTTTCTTTATTGTTTTGTTTTTTTCTGACAATCTGTAAGTACTTTTTAGATGCAAACACTATGACTTTTTCGTTCAGAATTGTGGAGATAAACGACACTTAGTAATTGACAATTTTTGACCAGTCTGGTGAATAAATATTTGTTATCAATGAACTAGAACTTTACCCTTGTTTTCACGATTATAATAGCCGCTTTCTGGTTGTTATTGATTACGCTACAAACAGATACGAATTTATAACGAATGTTATAAAGATAAACGACATAGAAGTTTTACAGCAGGTAAATTAGAGTAACACTGTGTATTCAGCAGATGACTAATTTTACAGCAGCGAAAGCTGCTAATTTAGAGGTAGACGGCTCTGAACAACTTGTGTCATTTATACATTGATCTTCTGCTCTGTCGTTAATTGAACCTTCAAGCTGTTATTTTCTCGAACGTCAATGACAGATTTGAAAAGCTTACTTAAAAAAACTAAAAATACATTTAAACCTTCAAAAGTGCCTTGTTTCTTTTCTCATCAGTTTGTAAACTGAAGCCAAGAGAAAAAACATTGATATTCTGCTTAGTTTTAATTTGTTTCAGCAATTCGTGTTAAACATATTATAGGTTACTTTCTCGAGGAGAATCCTCAAAAGACCTCAAATGCGCATTAAGAATGTACTTCGCTTCGGTTTACTAATAATACGTTTTCATTTCATTTCCAAGTGGGTATTTTTTACTTTCTTCATACCTACTACGTTTAAATGTATTTATAACTTTCCTTATCAGTGTAAAACATATTACTTTGCATAAATATAGGAAATGGATATTATATTCAGTTTTTGAAATTAACCTAGATCTATTAAGTATTACTAAAGTTAATGTTAATTTTACTTCGTATTTCAGAACTATATATTGATTCTTTTAATTTTAGTCGTTATAAACCTTCGTACGCTTTGCGAATTTGACTAATTAAACAATGAAAACTAAAGCACTAAATCCTGTTCTAGGCACTGCTCAATGAACAATTTTCTGGTGCAACAGAGAAATGATTTACACTGAATTTTTTACTTTTTACTGTTGCGAATAATAATGAAAAATTAAAAAGGAAAAGGATAGGCGAATTATAAGAGAGACTAATGTTTCTGACAATCGAAAAATAACAAATCTTATTCTGACTGTTAAAGAAAAGCTAAATGCACCTTCAAAAAATTGTTGACCGTTCTTATGACAGAGTAGTTAATTATAAACTAAATATCCTCCCAAAGCGCAACAAAAGATTTGTTGTAGAGTTAGCTGAACACAAATTTTGCATTAAAATTAAAAGTTATTGTATTTTAAACGTACATTTAAATAAAGAATTTTACATAGAGTGTAATTTGTCAGTATTTTTTCAATGGAGGACAAAACTTTTTTTTTCTAACGTCTTTATCGATACAGGTTTTAGCATTAAAATGCTTGCACAAATGTGCTCGACACAAAAAACATTACTGCTTTGCTGAGTATGCTTAAATTTCAAAATTTCAGTTTTGCAAACGTTGAGTTGCTTAGTAGCCTTTTCAATTTGGTAAAATCGCTTACATAAAATTTATATGTGAGTTTGTTAGCGATAATTAGCTTCTATTTCAAAATAAAATTTCTAGTTAATAAGTTTTCAAATAATGAATATTCTGCTGTTCTAATAATAAACAGTTTTGTGGAATTTTAATCAAACCTTCAGTTACTTTTTTTAATCAAAATTTCTTCTCTATAATATTTCAACAGAGCCGCTGTTTCACATGTTAGAAATGCTTGGCTTGTGAATAGTTTATAAGGTCATAATGAGCTGCGACAAGAGCAGCATATTCTGATGTAAATCAAAAGAGCAAATTTTCACACTGCTAGCAAAATCTACTTATTTCCTGATCCATCTAGACAGAGAGCGATTTGAGACATCAGCTATTGTCATGAAATTTATTAAAAAGTCAGTGTTTGCATCACTTCATACATGTAATTCGCTTGAAAAGGTGAAAAAATTGTAAAAGGGTTTTTTCTCTTAATTACACTGCGAATACATTGTAAATTTATTCCATTTCCTTTTTAAAATTGCCAGTTAAATTTTTTTTTCTCATTCGACTGCTCGGTCGTTTACAAAAAGTTGGATTACTTAACACTGCACCAATCTTTTTTTGAGTTAATCAAATGTGCACAGTACATTCTTGAAATTCTTCACGTTTTATTTTTTGAATTAAGAGTTTGCTTTGTAAGCAAAAATTATTTTACACTTTTTTTTTGTCTGAAGAATAGTTTTTAAAGACATGTAATAGGTTCTATAAAACAACTCTAAATAATAACTTGGAGTCAGTGAAGTGGTAACTTACTCGGTACGCATTCTTTGCTGAGGGAAAACTAAAATAAAATATTTATTACATCACACTGATCAAAAAAAAAAATCACCATCTGAAAAAACAAAACTGATTTTCTGAAATTCATAATTAATAGTCATGTGCAAATATATTCAAGTACTTTCAATAGTTGTTTTGCTAACGGTGACTGCACAATTGAGGTAAATATAAAGTTTGAAATAACAGGAAACTCTTAGTTAAAATTCCAAACTAGCCTACCAAAAAGATGACAATTAGAAGAGCAAAAACCAAAGCACACCAATCGTTTCATGATAGTGTTAGTTAGTTCGTTAAGCTGAATGCAAATTTAATCTTTAGAGTGTATTGAAAGTGATTTTTATTTTTGGTACTTCAAGTAAACATTAAAAAGAAATTGAAGAAAAATTTTTTGGTACAGGAAATCTCTCAAATTTACTTCTATCAAGCTGCCTTTGAAAACAGAAAATTGTATAAAAGAAAATGAATCAGGTATAGAAAGCAAAAAAATGGCGTGTTTTTCAAACCATTTTAAAATCTCTAACAACATAACAAGTCCTATACCTGATGAAATAGACTTTTAGTACTACAGAATTTATACGCCGCTTGCTTTTCAAAATGACAAGCTTTTCCTATTTGATACAGAATAAAATCTTGATCAAGAGTAAATTTAAAGTTTTTTTAATTATAACTTTTCTTGCGTATTTTCATCTTGTAAGACCTGTAAAAAAAAGCAAAAAGTGAAAAATTTGCAAATCATTTTTTTCTGAAATTATTAAAAATTTGTTACTGACAGGACACTCAAGAAAAATTAGAAGATAAAAAAAGAAGTTCTTCCAGTGTAGACGATGATTTTTCCTGAATAATAATATCAAAACTTTGCGCATATAATTTCTGAATTTTTTCCTCCTATTATGGATATTTTCTAAGTTTTGTACTGGAAAGAACGAGCACTTCTGCTGCGCTGCTAATGTTTTTCAAATTACTTTTTGATAAGGTAACATGGAAGCAGTCAAATAAAACGAAGCCAACAAATTGATGTTTTTCTTCAAACGCCGATTGTTTGAGCTTATAGCTGCTATTTCTCCTCTCAACTGATGAAGGACGATTCACATTCTGATGAAAAAACCAGGCTATTATAAGCACTGCAAATCTGATAAGATTTTGGCTGAAACAGTGTTGGACAGTTGAAAAGTTGCAACTGCCGGGATTGGATAAATAGTATTATTTTCTTAACAACTTTAAGCTAAAAATAAAAAATTTGTCTAGTCTAGGCTTCGGTTAATTTTAAAGAAGACCGAAATTTTAGGGAGTCAAAGAATAACTTGTTGATAGTTGGAAATGTGATCTAACAAGTCGCCATTCAGCCAAACGTCTTTCAAAAACCTTATCTCTGTAAGACCTTTCTTATTTTCTTCTTTTTGATTTCCTTTACTAAGGGCTCAATTCTATCTTTGTGAGGTTTAGCGTTTCAGACAAATATGCTTTAGAAGTCTCTTCTTCAAACAAGTGAAAAACTTTCGGTAAATTTTAGCCGGAAAACACATGTGTCAGAAACCTTATAACATTAAAATCACTAAAATAACGTGCAATTACCCAATCCACATTTTCATACTACTTACCAAATCACGTTACTCTTTCAATTCGCTGAAATTTAGCACAACAGAACCTTAAACCAATGCAGAGGTACATTTTTGGTAAATAATCAAATGGTGCTTTCTTAGTTGTTACAAACTGCAAAAAAGGTAACAAATATGACCAAAACGACATCAGGTCAACTAAGATAAGTGGTCAACACTGAGAAAATCCTTCAGTTTTCTTTGAAATCCCCTTAAATCAGTTTAATCTTTTGTAATTGTCTCAATAGTTTGTCTGTATTAACCGTCTGTGTAATTAAAGTAACGCGATACTGGTCGCTTTCAGAAAGAACCTAATAGGCCGTACAAGGTGGAATACGCAAAAACCACTCTTTAGCTTCAAAATAATAAAATGCTACCGTAAAAGTTTCGTTTTCTTTTTCGTCCCAATCACTGTTTCCTACTCCAGTAAGCTGTAGCCTTCTGGTCACAAAATACAATGGTAATGTTGTTTGAAACTGAGAAAGTACTTCACTACTAGTTAGCATATTTTCACTTCGTTACAGAAAATACAGGAAACTTTCTTAGTTTTCAAGCTAAAGATATTATGCTTCTGCGACTAGAGCTAGTTTCAAGACTACTTTTTTTTTATTTTTACTAGTAATTATTTTTTTCAATGTTTTTGTGGTCTTTTTTTAATGCTGAAACTGCGCACGTGGAGTAAGGCTACTCAAATTCAAGAAACTGTTTCCAGTTCTTATACGCTTACGGAATTCATTAGCATCAATAGATCGCTTAACTATATAAGACAAATAAGAAGATCAAGAAGATCTACAGCGTAGCTGGCAAACATTAGGGTCTTAAAACCTCTCAAAGGTGCAGAAAAAATCAAACATCTGATTCACATCTAATTTATGTTTGATTTTCTATCTTTCAAAAAACTTTCAAGGAGGGAAGGCAAAAAATGGATGTTTACTGAAGCTGTTTTAAACTGAGACTGGCTGATCCCAGCGCTTTGAAATGTGTTTTCTAGTTCAACAAAAATATCATGCCAAGGAAAGTTTTGGTCTTCGTTGAAGTTTTTAGAAAACTGATTAAGACTTACTTAACGTAAGTACGGATTAATACGAGACACCTCATCACCAGTAACTTCTGTCTTAACTTTTTTTCTGATTCGTTGTTTTTCTTTGTGTCTATTGAAAAATTTCCTCGGACAGTGTACATTCCGAACACTTATCGCATCTGATTTCTTGCAGAGCAAACACCATGTCATCAGCAGCTTGAGCCGCCAGAAATATGACGAGGTCAGCCAGCAGAAACGTCAAGTCGAGGGGTCACTGGTTGTGTACCAGCCAAGGAGGAAACACCCTGTAGCAAACCCAGAAACAATTTTGAAAGTAAATAAATAAATGTACATATATTTATTCTTTTCGACAGTTTCTTCTGATTGCAATAAACAAGGAGACTACAATAACTACAGTCACTGTATCGTTACAAAAGCTTCAAAGAATTCAAATATTTTTTTAACAAAAGTCAAGCAACCGGGCAAATGACATTTCTTCGTAAAGGAAATCTTTTGTTAAAGATCTTCTTTTGTATTTTGCGGCGGTGTACAACGTAACATACGCCGATCATCTTGAAATTTTTTACTTCAAATACTGCAAAACTTTAATGTACCTCTGCCTGCTTTTTTTCAAATATATAACGACAAAAATACTGCAGATTTGGTGCGTATATAAGAAAGGATTCCACACCAACGGCAGAAAAAGTGTACACGCTTTTTTTATTGAAACAACTATTAACTTCAAAACAGTAAATATCATGAACTTTTTGTACATGTATACACTTCTCATTCTTGAAATCCAAAAGTGAATTATCGAACTTCTCGAGCTTGCACCAAAAAAAAAAAAGAATAGAAAACGAAACGTTAGTTGAAAGTTTTTTTCAACTTTACTGTAGTTTAACTACAAATACAACAAAAATTCTTTTCAAAAGAATTTATTGAAACTTGCCTTATTTATCTGTTTATGTCAACTCATGTTAAGCTTCAGATGAATAATTTGTATGACTTCTTGTAAAAAAATTCTCCAAATCTGCTTCTTTATCTGTAAAGTATTTCATCATATCTGGTTCTGACATTACATGTTTAAAACGGTCAGGGTAGAATATGTACTTGATCAAACGTCCTTCAGCTCGTAACGCCTAAAAAAACAACTTCTGCATTACTTGCACTAAAAAAATAACTGCGTATAATGAAAAGCTAAATAAATTTTTATATAATCTTACTCAGCTGTGAAATGTAATTGTTTTTTAACTTTTTTTTCAAATTTGTTCTTGCAGTAACTGCACGGTTAAAGAGAATTTTTGCGTGGTTATTTGAGTAATTCTTTTTCCAAATGTTCTTTTTTTTCCTTATACAATGGTTTGCAATGAAATTCTGTACCAACTCACCAAAAACAGAAAGACAAAAAGAGCAAAAACCAAAGCTGATTGCTTTATAGACTTGGATGTTTTGCTGTATTAAAAGAGAATTGTACCTTCAAAAATTATTTAAACATCTTTTTACTTTTGGTATTCTGCGTAAACGTATAAGATGAAAAATATGTTAAAGAGGAATAAAGTAGTAAATTGTTTACGCTTCCTGAATTTTCTTTTTTATTAGAATCTTTTTAGGAAAGTTAATGCAAGATAAATGACGGCTTCAAGAAGGTTTAAGAAACTAAAAGAAATAAGGTCCTGAGAAATAAAGACAATAAATTACTTCTTTCGAGGTTACTTAGCTGTTTGAATTAATTCACGTCAAGAAACAAGACAATACAAGAATGCGTGTTTACATATTATTCAAAAATTTCGGTTCAGTACCCAAAAGACTTTCGAGAAACATTTATTAAAAACATAAAGAATTCAAAAAAGCTCGCGCGCAGCAGCAGCAATTTTAATATACTTTTTTAAATTCATCTTCTCCACCTCTGCTTTAGAATTAAAAAGTTGAAATGTAACCGCATCAGATAGAATCCGCTCATTATATACTTTCAGACCCTTCGGAAACATAGAAAGGTGCACCTCTCGTGTATTATTCCGTTGTCTGCACAACCTTTATGCATTCTCAACCTTGCCAAATTGTTTTGATAAACCTTTAAATGTTATGCTATATAGTGTTGTAGACAACTTAAATTCAAATTTTTTCTTGTCATTTGGGTTTTCTTCTGTATTTCATCATTGCAACTCGCGTTTAAAAAAGAGAAACATAAAAAATTTGTAAAAAACGTTGGAAAAATAATAGTTTTTAGACGTTTTAAAATGTGTTTTCATTACAGATGTGGTAAAACAAAAAAGAGTGTTTAGTAGCTCACTTTTCACAACCCGATAAAGGGAAAACTTCTTAGTTTTTAAGCTAAAGGGATTATGCTTCTGCGACTAGAGCTAGTTTCAAGATTACTTTTTTTTTTACTAGTAATTATTGTTTTTTTTTCAATGTTTTTGTGGCCTCTTTTTCATACTGAAACTGTGCACGTGAAGCAAGGCCAATCAAACGCAACGAACGGTTCCCAGTTCTTATATGCCTACGGAATTCATTAGGATTGAGAAATCCTTTAACTTTATGAAACAAATGTCCACTGAATATTTTTTTCAGATCAGGGTGGTTTCCCGGTTTGTAATTTTTTAAAACTTTAAAGTGCTGCATTAAAGAAGCTTTTTCATATCAAATACGATTCAGTCGGTAGTGCAACCAATACTGAGATGACTGTGAAAAGCTCAAGAAAGTTTCTCTGACTGTCAAGACGTTACCTAGAAGTTAAAAACAAAAAAAGTTCTTCAAAAACTTGATTTTGAATCATAACTTTGGAAGTCATTCTGAAATCGCATGTTTGCTATTGATGAGATTGCAGGAATGGCGCTTTCAAATAATTGAGAGAAAAATTAAAACAAGAATTGAAAAAATTTATCGTTGCGCGTGCTCTTTTGAGGAATGACTAAAAGCGAGACTAAAGCTTGTTAAAATTTGTAGCTTGCTGTCTGCGGTTTGCGTTGTCAATTTTCTAATTTATGTTTTGCTGTAAAGAAGTAATTTTTTTTTCGTAAACTTTTATGCTTTTGTAGTAATTGTACTTCACCGTATCTCTGTTGTTTCTCCATTTCCTACAATGCTTCGTATTTCACTGCACAGTTATGGAGAATCAACGTTACTGCAGAACTGTAAGTTTAATTATTCAAAGTGTGCAATTTTCTTGTATATCTACTTCTGATTTTCAAAATGCTTACTCGCTGTGCTCGGTGTTAAGATATGAATAAATTTTAAATTTCTGCTGGTTGGCCTGTTTACATTATGAAATTTTAAGCAATTGGTTTTATTCCCGTTTGCTGCATCTGAAAGCAACAATCTAGAATACTTTACCAACCTTTTTGCTGTTTGCTCTATTTAACAAAATAGGCAAGACTTTAACGCAGTGGAAATACTTACAGTTCAAACCAGAATTGAAGTATTTGCTGCTGCTGTACATTGTTTTTCATAGAAGTTAGAAATTTGGAAAAGCGTACATCAGCGCAGTTGAAAGACGTATAAACCTTACGCGACAGTCAAAATACTAGAAAAATTTTCAATTTTTGTCATTAAGAAAAGTAAGAAAGACTTTGAATTTATTGGTGCCAGATGAAAAAAAAAACAGATACAGTAGACGGGGTAATCCATAGCAGTAAAAATTAATGGTTTTGGGTAGTATAAACTTTTCAGCGTTAATGTGGCCATCCACTTTTAATTATCTAAAACGACACCTAACTGTATCACTCCTCAGTTGCTGGTTGGCAAAACATTTAGTGTCTTGTCTTGTTCCTCTTGTTCTGCAGTAGTTTGAAAAAGAAAATTCTCGCGAAGTAAAGAAGCAGCAGTGTTTTTTTTTTTTTTT
>UXUI01007945.1:18489-32750 GCA_900576705.1 Enterobius vermicularis
AAATGATAGTATGCTTTTGAAAGTCATTTGCCAATTGAGAAATGAACTATACATTTTTTTTTAAATTATTGAAAACTAGACAACCTTTCTTTCTAGTTTTTGAAAGTTTTTAAGCTCTTTTTGTGGAAAAAAAAAAAGAATTTCAAGAAGCCTACAGCAACTTTTTTAAACATTTTGGAAACAACTTTTTCTTAGTCATGTCATTATTTGTGATGAAAACTGCGCATTGCAAAAAAATTAGAAGATGAATAAGCGGCGGGTAGCTGTCAGTCTGTTTCCTATTCGAATAATCGAATAGGATTTTCAAAGCCGAAATGTGATGGTTTTTGTAAGTTGAGCTCTTTATTGGGTTTATACAGGTTTCTTTCACAGCAGTAGGATACTTCTGAGAGACAGAGAGTATAGATCAAACAAGAAATGTAAAGTGTTATGAAAATTGCTACCATAATTGGCGAAGATGAAATTTCTTGCTTAATAATGTGAAATGATTTATAATGCTTCGCTATTTAAAAAAGTTTAATTGCCTTTTTTTGGTAAGCATGATTTGGCATATGAAAAAGTGCCTAAAATAACGTGTAGACCTTCTGGTTTGATAATTTGTATGTCAGAAAGTGAAAAAACCGTTGCTCCACAAGATGCTCTACCGCTTTTTCAGTCAATCTTCTTAAAAAAAAAATGAATCACTCAGTAGAATCCTTTTTTTGTTAGTACTCTGAATCAGACTAGTAACTTACTTAGAACTGAGCTTGCAGAGGATGAAAAAAAACTTTGTGAAGTTAATGCATAAATTGTTTACTTAAGTCAGTTAGTGAAAAATTTATTGACTTGCACAGCTATGTTAACCAAAATTTCAATGTGCGTTGGTGTAAATTGAAGATAGTAAGGCCAAAAATAGAGAATTCAAGAAAGTTTCTGTTTTGCCATTTCACCAGCATTTGTTCTGTTCAGTATGATATTAAAGATGATTCCCTTCTTTGTTTTTACAAAAGAAATCGATTCTGTAAACCTTTTCAACAATCACTATCTTGTTTTTCTAGTTTTTACCTCTCTTACTTTGATGTAAATTACTTACAAAAGCAAGCAAAATGTAAGAGGTTAATTTTTGAAGATTTCAATTAGACGATTATACTACAAAATATAAATTGTAAAACCTTATTTGTACTTTACTCGTATGAATAAGAAACGATGAGATGAAAATAATCAATTTAAGAAGTTTAATTCTGTTAAAACTAAACATTAAAAAATTAAGAAAAAACCGATAATAAAGTAAGTTTGATTGCCAAAAGCATTTTACTTTTTTCTAAAATGCGTAATAGAAACATTTTTCAACCAATGTTTTTCACTTTTAGGTAATATATTGTCTAAAAGAACCACAATTGACAATAAAGTTTACACTTTTTTATGCGTCAGACATAGCAGTTACTGCCTTCTCTTCAGATGGATGTTAATTGTATAGTCGTATCGTCTTCAAAGTCAACTTTCTTGTTTAGGACGGTTTCAATGTAGTTTCAAGACGACTTGATTGACATACATCCACTGCAGAAATAACCTTTAATGTCTGCTAATGAGTGCTCCTAAATTTGATTGCAAATTCATCTTGTACTTTAATTTTGCACCAAGTTTATTTTTGTTCTTTCAACTTACTCAATGTACAACTTTTTTTAGTTATCGCTTGCTACAGTGATTTCTGAAAACTAGAATCAAATTAACTACAAAGTTACCGATCTACCGATGAAAGCCATTGAACATCTGTACGTACGTATGATGCACAAGAAAATGGTAGTAATTAAAAAAGGAGTAATTTTTTTGCGGTAAAAATGGTTTGAAAAAGTGAGTGGCAGTTGCCGCATCAAATGTTTGCTGAAATGCTGAAGAGCTTTTTTCCAACATTTTCGTACAATTCTATCAATCCGATCTATTTCTCGTTTCAGGTAAACTAAAAATAGAAGCTTATTTTTTTAACTGTTCAACAAATATTTTCTTTTAAATAGTGTGTTGTTTGAAAAATAAGCAAATGAAAATTATTCGATTTTCAGCGGTGTCTTTTTATGATTGTCGATTTTAATTCGTAGTGAGCAAAAAGTCAAAAAACTGCAATGTCTAAAGCGCAAAAGAAGTTGCTTCTATTTTTTGATACATAACAGCAAAATACACAAAAATCGTTCGTAGTTTTGAAGTCATATTTGGTTGATAAAAAGTGATATGTGTTGACTGAATAAAAGGAAGGTCAGTCATGTTCAGACAGTGTTAAATAAAAATCTTTTTGACTTTTTCTGTTGGTTAAAATTTTTTTTACTATGGTTTTTTGGCTATTAGAATGACCTTTAAAAAAAGTTAGAATTCAAGAACACTTATTATTTTGACAAAAGTTGTTCGTTGTAAAAAGCGTCTTAATTTCTCAGTCAAACATTTGACCTTTGATGTTTTTTTCTTGACAAAGTGTCCAAATAACTTTGAAAAACACTGTTACGTCACACATTCTCTGAGCCTTTTTTTTTTAGTGATTACCCAAAACTGTATTTGGATTTATGCAATTGATATGGTATTTTTTGACGTTAAATTTCAATAATTACACAATTACAGTTTGAAATGTCTGCTGCACTTTTAAACTTAAGCAGTCTAATCATTTTTTCAATTTTAAAAGAATATGTGCTATTTTCAGAGTTTCAAAATCGGAAATAGACGATAGACACAGTTTTTCGTCATTACACTTGAATAACATTGTCATGTACAAAAATCGCTAAAAAATTTACCAGTTGTCTGCAGTGAGACATTTGTACTGCGCTGTGTCAGACTCGTAAAATTTATTACGTTGAAAGCTTACAAGTGCTGCTGGAATACTCATTCAGTAAGCATCGTTAATGACAAAAAAAAAGGAAGTTGAAAAGCGCTACTGAATTCAAACTGGTTGAAAGAAAACTGCAGCTTTTAAACGAATAAGGCGAAAAACATTAAAAGGGTCTAATAAACATATGCAGTTGTCAAAGTCTAAAATATTTGCTGAAAATCTTGTTTGATAGACAGTTTTTTCAAAATTTATTTCCTAAATTAAAACAATATTTATCGTAATCACTTTTAATACTGAAATAATTGCTTAAAAAATGTTTCATATTTTTTTAATAGTCATTGTGAAAAAGTTAAAAATCCGTTAAAGATTTGTTTTAGTCCTTCTTTATTTGCTGAATTCAAGTGGTCTTTGGTTGTCAATTAGGGGTATCATCTTGAAAAGTTGAAAAAACGACATTATCCGTTAAAAATTTCGTTGACTCAGAGATCTTTCCAACCCTTAGGCGCTGTCGTATTTACCGATTGTGGACAGAAACTGCAAATGTGCCCCATTTCATATGCACTTTACGAAGAAAACTGTTTTGAATCACGGATTATGTTAATCTCTAAGAAATATTAGTGGAGACAAATAAGACCTTTATTAGTTGAACAGAGCTCAAAAAAATCAACATCTATTACAGAACAATTTATTCATGATGCTTCCTTTGCTCATAAAAAAGTGTTCAGTTGGTCTTGCTTTATTTAAGTCTTGTTTATTCGTTTAAACGTTCTGTTCTAAATTAAAACCCTTAGTGCTACCGCAGACAGTTTTCAATAATAGTTTTTTTGAATATTCTTGACAATCGTTGCAGATTGTTAGCAGATAATAACTGCTGCAAGAAACAGTTTTGAAACTGCTGAAAACATCTCAACTATATACTGTGCATTTTTAACTTTTTCTTGTGAAAAAATGTGAAATGGAAAAGTTGATGAACTTTACGAAAAAGCTGCTCTCAAGATTTCGGTGAACAAGGTGTTAACGCAATATCTTTGAACTGTTCAATAACCAAATTTGTTTCTCAAATAACTGATTTTTTGAAAAAACCATGATAATAATCATTCAAAACCGATCTTCAATCTTTACCCCTCTATAAGACCGCTGAAAATTCGCAGCAATTTTTTTATATTTCTTTTTTTTTTTTTTATTAATTACTGAGTGTTTTTTTCTCTACAAAAATACATGAGGAATAGATAAGCAAAAAAAAAGTGACATTAGACGGTAAAAAACATTATTCGAAAAATTTAAGAGAAAAAACGTATACACAAACGTACGTTTGATGGTCTTTATCGCTCAGAAACCGGTCGACGCTGATTTCGAACGCTTGAAATGAGAGTATATCAGCGAGGAACTGTTACCACAAGAGGAACATAGAGAAAAGGTAACAACGCTTGATTTTCAAACTTCGGCAGCTGAACTTGATTTTTACTGGTTCTCTGGTCATCTACGATATCGTAGGTTGTAGACGCTTTAGTCACTTCGGTCACTGCAAGCACTTTCCAATGGCTTCTGTTTCACCACTTATTTTTATTATTTCTATCATTTTTTGCCGTGTTAAGGCAGATTTGACTGTAGCAGTTGAACGTCATTTTCCGTGTTCTGCAGAGAAAGGTATAGCCATCAAAATTCAGTTACTTAAGCTAGAAAGCCGTAAACTTTCTTTTATTTTTTTATCTTCGTATTTATCAAACTATTTTTTACAAAAATAGCGGCAAATCCTTATTTACAACAAACTATAAATTAATAAAACAGTTTTACAATATTAAAAGGATGTGATGATGCTACTCAGAACTTATTCGATACGAACTAACACGAATTCCTATTGTTTATTTTTAAGCAAGAATGTTCTAGAAATTTTTTGCTATTCTCTATCAATAATGACAAAAGATGGAAAACAGAAAAAGTTTAACAATTTTACAGGTCCTAATCCGTCTGAACTGAGAATCAAATTCCCCAGCTACAAATCACCAGGAGCAGAATTTAAACAAGAAAATGACGAACAAGGCAGAATATGTTTTGTGATGTCAGGCGGCACTGTTGAGGTCTGTTATTTCCCATTCTTCAAACAATAATCAGTAATTAGACTAGTAAAGTAACAAAAAATTTTGTTGTCTAGAAGTAAACTCATTTTTCAAAAACAGCCTTTTCACGGGAAAGAAAGTCATTTGCACGTAAAAATTTGTTTCAAAAAAAGTGACTCTCTTGGGCAAAACACAGAGGATATGAAAATGTAGTCAACAAAACAGAAAAGCAATTAGCAGAAGACTCTGTTAACTTCACAACGGAAGCAAAAAATTCTGATAATTTGCCGGAAGCTCGTGCTAGCTTAAAGGGCAACTTACTGCTTCTCTGGACCATTGAAAATACCGAGAAGCAGAAACTTTATCAATTAGCGAAGCGAAAAAAGCACGGTGTAAGCCACTGAGAACCATGGCGAACTGTGTATCTATCTAAACGATTTGCGACAAACAGCTTGTCAAGAATAGTACAGTTAGTAACCATACCTATGTTTAGGTTTGCAGTAGATAGCCATTACAGCTTTATATTCTATTTTGTTCTGCAAGAGATTTAAGAAAAAGTTATGCGGCTTCGAGTGTTCCTTCGTAGTGAAGAATCCGAATGGGGGGTACATTGGTTAAACAGAAGAAAGGTTTTTCAGAGGAGCAAATGTGACGTCATAATGCACCAATGAAAAAATTACCCTAGTTACGAGGAAATATATTTTTTTTCATGATCCTTATGATGAAAGCTCACTGAAGTTTTATTTCTATTTTTCCGTAGGATCAGCTTGATTTTCTTGTACTTGTTTATTTCAACATTACTTTGAGACTGCGTTTTATCCCGAGGTAGTTTCTAACGACATTAGACGTTAATTTGCAAAGGAGAACCATTAATATACGATGAAATTGGCTTCTCCTTTATCGGACAAATACCATTGCGAAGGATACGTAATTTAAAAAACCTCGGCACTTCTCCCTTGTAATTCTACGTGTAAAGGCGATACAGCTTGAACAGAAATTCGAAGCGCTGTTGCCAGTGACCAGGCGGTTTGGCCTTGAAGGCCGCTTCTAGTCATAAGGCTAAATTTTCTAAATTCTAGAAAAAAAATTCAGATTGGAGCTTAACTAAGTTTTATAAATTAAACGAAACCAAGAAATTAATCTGTAAATGCCGCTGTGGTCAAATGGTAGCATCTCAAAACACGGTCTTTGCCCATTAGTCTGTTTATGAGGTTTTCTATCTCGTTGACTTATTTACAATAGTTTTTTTCTTAAATCTCTTTCTTACAAACTTTTTGACGGTTTCATTATAAAATTTCCCCTCAGTCTTTATAACATTATATAACATGGCTTCCGGTATCATGTGGTGTGATACATAGTAATCGCGTCTTTTTATTTTTAGTTGTACAAATCTGAAAGATTCAAACCTACTTTTTATGCAACCCTCCTACTTACAGTTTTCACCAGATTTGGTTAAGGCTTATCGATCTACTGCGTGAGATCTTCAAAATAGTTGTTAAGACACACATGCCAAGACACGTACTTTAGATGCATATCCAAAAAAATCGCCTCTTTTTTTCACTCATAATTTTGTACTGCCTTTTTTTTAAATAACTGATCCTAAAGTAAGCTTTTTTAACCACAAAGAAATAAACACCAAAATATTTTTTTCACGAAAAGAGTGACCTTTATGAAAACAAATTTTATGCCTTTCTGCCGGAGAACAGAATATCCCACGGCATTCACAAACAGATGTAAATTTGTTACCACTCCGGCTTTGATTACGACATCATACTCTCAAATTTTTCGCAGTACGGTCCATATTTAGTTGCACACTTAAAACTAGATGTACCGCAATAAACAGAAAAGAACCGCTTTTAACTTTAGTTTCGCCACCGCGTCTGAAATACTTACCCACCAAAATATTTTCTTGAGATTCACTAAGTAGTCTGAGGAGTAATCGCTTGGTGAAATGAATTTAACATCATATATTTGAAAAACGTATTCACTATTCTTTATTTCACACACTGACGAGTGGAGGAAGCTGTAAAACGTCATAAAGCTTAAGCCCTCAGTCAAAATTATACAATTAAAATCTTATAAAATTAGAAATACGTACAACAACAAGTTTGAAAGTATCATAAATGAATTAGACGGTGTCGTAAATACCCTATGCTAGAAGAATGCTGACAGTAAAAAAGTGTTCTCGTTTGGATGGCACTCTAAACTGAAGCAGCGCCGACCTTATTATTATTTAGGAAAAGAAACGCGTGAAAGTTTTAACTCCAGAAACTCCAGAAAATCCTTTTCAGCCTCTCCCTCATTTTTTTTTAAGATCACTTCTTTGTAAATGAGTGATTGTAGTAAGAAACCAACATAAAATTTCTCCTGCAAAAGGTCGTTTTTGGAAAATAAATGCTCTTTTCACAAAAGAAAGTCATCTCACTTACATTTCGTAATTTTAATTCCACTTATCCACTGATATAGCGAAAAAATTTCATTCAACGTGGATTTTGAAGAACAACTTAATGTTATTAATGATTGTGAAAGGATGAAAAAGATCATCAAAAAAACTCCCTTTTTTGTTTACTCAACTAAAAAGCATTAAGGTGTTGCCGCCTGGTTTAGACGGCTCTAAAAAGTATTATGTGCATCTGGAAGTGCGATTTGGAATACACGGTAAACCAGAACGTTGCGTCAATTCTGACGCAAACGGGTGTGGCGGAATCGGCTCTTGGTAAAAATTTTATGTAAAAGCATCTCATTCGGTTTCAGTCCCGCTTCTTTGTTTAAGTAATTAAATAGCTTGTTAAAGGAAAGCTTGACAGCAACTTCAAGATTAAACCAGGCTGTTGCTGTTGTTATTTTCAGTAGAAAGGTTATCAAAACCCCTTTATGATCAGACTTTCCTCTTGTCATCTTCAACCATTTTACAAAACGTATTAAACTAGTTGCTACTTAGCTGTATGGTAGAAGTATACGAAAATGATAAGATATGAAATGAACTGCTTTTAAAATGGTACTTATTTTAGCGTTTATTGTGACATATGCAGCAACGCTGGACAGTACCAGAACTTTGTAAAAATATTCAAAAGTGGAGCACCAGCGCAGTGCGATAGTCAAGGTATGCCTGCTGGTTCATATGACGACATATCCTTGAAAGTTTGCCTGCCGAATGAACATGAACTTCTCCCTCTTCTTGACAAGGTATCCGTCTCAGCTGTTGGGGCGAACTCTCAAGCAGTTTTGAAGAACATTAACAAAATTTTTTTTTGAAGAATACCAGTTGATTCACGTTTACTAACAATTTAAAATTTTCTCAGTTTCTCTTTTTATGCTTCACGTTTTTAATCACGTCAATTTCTTTGGTCTACTCTAGCAAAATCATATTAAGAGAGTTTTCAAACCCAGTTGATTGTCAGGGAGTGTCAAATTAAATGTCAAATTTGTAGAACACAGGACGCGCTCAGCAAATTATGGATATCGTAATAAGCACAAGAGCGAAAGCTGGGGTAAGTGCTTGTGCTTTATTATTTTCGATCAATTAAACTTCTGGTTCTTCTACTTTCAAGTTAATTCAGCTCTGAAATCTCTTTTATTATCAAAGTACAGTGTAGAATTACGCTATATTTCTAAACAGTTAAAAAGCCATTAAAAGTAATTGCAAAAAGAATTGATAATTTTTGCGACCATTTTCCACCGCTGTTGCCAATGTCTTATGTACATAAGGAAGAGGAAAAGCCTTTGACTTTTTTCTCTAAATTACCAGTCTGTGTACTCATGTTTACAAGTTTTGTTAGATTAGTGTTTAGCCTTATACATCAAAATTTATTCTAATTACAGAAAATTCCGGTAGTTATTGCTGCTCGACTTTTTGATTCCCCGATCAATAATGTTACAATGAATACTCTGAATGATCTGCTGTTTGTCAGTAAGAAAGGAATGATTGGATGCCACTACATCTATGCAACTGCAACTAGAACTTGAACGTCGGTGCTTCTCCTTCTCCTTTTGCTCGATATATTTATTCAGTCAACTTACTCTTCTCTTGATAGCTCTATAAAATTTTGATGCGATGTTGTTTTTTACAGTACTGCGATATAACATAATAGACGTTAACCACTTCTTGAAAGCAGGACTAATGCCAGCAATAAAAAAATCGAAACATGGATTTGTTGCGTTGTTTTCAGCTGCTAATTTATGTCACTTGTTTGCAATTAATAAGCATTGAAAATCATTTTCAAATTAAAAACAGTTTTTTAGTAATCAAAAAAAATAAAAGTTAAAATTTTTCACCTTGGTAGCTACAACACCTCAAACTGACACAAGCTTTTTTAACGCTTTTTTGCGAAACAAGTTATGAATTCTGCCGCTGCTTAAATCGATCTTTAATTACACTATCAAAATCAAAATTTTTCAGCACCAAAGCATTTTATCAAATTGGTTGTCATTCTGACATTGATCGACCGCGGTTATCTATCGCGTATACTCTTTAAAAAAATTCTAAAAAAAATAGCTTTGATAGCAACTTGAGTTAGTCTATTTACAATATTCTATACAATTTCTCATTCTTCTGCTTAGCAGTATGCGACTATAGTTTGATCTCGACTCAAGCTCAGCTCTCGTTTATAATCAAATTTTAGTTAAAACTTTAATAATTTTTTCTACAAATTATCAGGTAAGCGTTTCTACTGGTTGAACTTTTGTCCGCAGCGACAAGAACCTGAATTCCTGCTGTTTAAAAAATGTCTTACAAAAGCGTAGGAAATTAGTGTTTACAACTGACGTTATTTTTGAAAATAACGTCTTGAAAGCTTTAGGCTTGTAAAACCATAAAATGATTAGCGACTAGATTTCAAGTAAGGTTTTTCAAACAAAATTACGCCTGGTCAGATTTCTTCAGTAAGTTTTTACTGTTTTTTATCAGAAACTTTTAAAGTTTGCAGTTTAGCGTAATTAAATTATGGTAATTATATTTTACTATGTTTTTTTTTTTTAACTTACAAAATTTGGAATTTAATTGCCTTTGCGAGTTGACAGATTGATTCACTGATCGCTACAAAAAACCTTTGTTTTTTTATCGTTTGTGAAGCTCTTGGTAAAGGCAGAAATTGTAGCTTGTGCTCTTCTTGTTTACCTTACTAGATTCTACTAAATAAAAATTTTTTTTTAATAAAACTGAAAAAAGCAGAGTACAATTAAACCAATTTGACAAAATGAAATTATTTACAAATGACTGATCTGCATTTTATTATTTACTCAACATTTCACTTGTTTATTATCTTCTTAACTTTAGCCATCTGTTTTGCTTAACTCAGTTGAGGATTTGACTAAGAAGTCAATTCTCTTTGAACTAGTCTTTTCTAGTTTGAAAGTGGGTAGTTTCTTGCACTTAACTTACGTCAGTGAGGTACTATTTACAAAAATTTAATTTAATAATGCAGCTGTATATATATTGAAAGCAATGTTTTTTGAAAACAAATTAAATTTAATAAGCCTGAATAACTTGACAGCACAACTATTATATTCCACACAAGCTAATTTAGATTATTTACAAGAATTCAATTCATTCGTATAGCTGTATATATATATATGAACTTTGTTGTTATATATATATATATATTTTATTACCAAGTAGAACCATTTTTACTTTTTAGTCAAACACAGAAAACTTACTAACGTTGATACCATTAATGCCATCCGCTTCCAGGCAACTTTGTAGGGTTTTGAAGGCCACTTATTTAAAAAGCGAGATTGCCAATAACTGTGGAGAAAATTGAAGTTTCCAGTTTATTTGAGCACTGAAAAAAAACTTTTTAAGAAAGCGTCTCTAAAATTTGAGGAATCAGAAAAGAAGAAAAGATAAAAGGCGGAAAAGAGGTGAGATTGCTGTTTTTAGCTGCAGAATTCACTATGTTCTTGTGATTTCTGGCAACAGAAATTCTTTTAAAAACGTCGAAGGAATGCAAGTTTCTTCATGAATATTCTTTGTTAAATCTGAAAAAGTTGAGCTTTTGGATAGGAGAATTTGTCGGAAAGGTTTTTTAATAAAGTTTGCCTTTTTTTCTCGAATATCTTTTTTACACCTTGTTATTTCAGCTATATCCTCTTTTACAGAACAAATGGAGCCTATAGCAAAATAACACCGTCTCTGATAACTTAGAATTCTGACTTGTTTGTAGCTCTAGGATTCCGATAGATATTTATCTGATAATAGAGAATAATTACGGTTATCAATTATCCCAAAAGTTTCTTTGTTTTTCTCGGTATTGAACGAGGAGTTCGGAGTAAATATCAGATATCAGATGTAAAATATTAGAAAAATGAAAGAAATGTTCCACTAATTATCTGGCCAAATTTACAGCCGTGTGGAAATGTTTGACTTTATGCATTGTCGCTGCTGAAGTAACAGCTGTGATTATATCTTCTTTGTTTTTCACCTCAAAGTTCTGTCTAAAATCTATCTTTATTGAGGTTCAACCGAACGCATTTTTAAAGCTAATTCAGCTTACCATTACGGAATAAACAGATCAATTTTTTTTTCAATATGTTCATTGGAAATGTGTACCTCTGGCCTTGTTAGAGTTTTAGAAGTCATAAAATAGGTCTGTGAAAACTTCCGGCTTTATCGCTTTGAAAACTCTCTTAGTAAGCAAAAACAAGTGTTAGGTGTAAAAATCAGCCTTTTTTTTTATAATTTACATTGACTGCACTTTCAACAGTCAATGAACGGAAGAAAAAAACACTGCATTTAAACTAGTGGTCAGAAAAAAATCGACAAACTTTTATTACGTGACAGATTCATTTTTTCTTTTCAACAAAAGAACTGACAACTATGCATAAGAATTGAAATGATAATAATAAAAATAATAATGACAATTGTTTAAACAATCTAATTATCTATATTTTTTGTAATTGAAGATTGAAGAAAAAGCATGACAAAGTTTGCAATTTGATTTAAAGAAAACCATGTTTTTTAAGTTTTTTCAACTTGGTCGGAAACGAAATAAGTAACTTTATGCCAAAGTTTAGATGATTTCAAGTTTATAACGTAAGTTAAATAGCTTTTTCTCTCTGTTCTGTAAATATGAGTTGAGCAATGTATTTTTTTAAAAAATGCTTTAATTTCGAAGCTTTTTTTACATTTTTGACAGAATTTACTATTAAAAGCTGCCTTTTTTTGAGAAAGCCTTTTAGAAATTAGACTGACAAGTTACTTTACGCCAAGTGCTAACAAATCACTATAGCTGATGAAAACTACATTTTTTACAATGTTCTTTCGTTTTTTCAGCTGAACCGTTTAACAACTAGTAATTTTGGCTCAATCAGTCTGTTTTTCTCATTTTTATGTAATTTACCAGTATAATTAAGTGCAATAAGTGCAGTTTTTTATTTATCATATTTTTTTTATCACTTCTCTTTAATTACAGACTTTCTTAATTGGTCTTACGTGTATATCTTACTTTTAAATCATTTTAAATCACTTCTGAAAACTATATAAATTTGTTTGTGAAAAATATAATTACTGTGGTATTAAGTCATTAAAGCTTAATGAATGTCGTTCGCCATGGGAACTTTTGACTTCTTGATAATTTATTGTAATTAATCTTACGTAAGATATTATCTAGTCTAATTGTTGACTAATCACAGTTCAACAAGGATGACGAAATCATTTTTAAACCTATTAACGTTTCAAAAACATTATGCGGAAAAAAAAGAAACTTTTTTACAATCAGAACTCAAATAATTCACTTTTCAAAACTAATCAGCTGTAAATTTTAGGTATTTTATTCCCTATTAATCAGTTTACAAATAAACATTTAAAAACTTACTTTTAAGATAGGTCTTTTATAGCGTTTCATACCACTTCTGTGCGCTTTACTTACTGACATCTCTTGCTTTTTTTTGAATTATTCAGACTTCTATTATTTCCTAGATAAAAAAAACTTGATACTTTTTTGGAACATCAAAAACTATGCTCATTTTTACAGCTTTATCGACAATTTCAAAAGCATAAAATATACTCCAAATTGACTTAGATATACTACTTCTTGGCTAAACTGTGTTACTCGGCAATTATTTTAGCACTCATTGTAGAACAAGTCCGACCTAGCGAAAAGCTAGCTTTTCTGTACCTTCAATAAATAAGTTTTCAAAATAGAAAGACAAGAAATTCGGCATCAAAAAAGGTAAGAATTTTGATGTTGTTAGCATAATTTTAATGGCTTCCATTGCTTTGAAATTATCTCCTTGTTTCCTTTGGGCATCGCTCTTCTTTTTCATATTCGAGGAAACGTCATTATTAGATCATCAGACAAAACGTAATCACGGCCTTGTCTATGAGTACAGATGCTTTTTTGGTTGACGCAAAGTAAATGTAACACGTACCTGAAAAGTAAAATTTGCTGTAATATGTTTTTCAGTCTGTGGCTTTTTCTACGCTTTCTGAAACTTCTAAATGGAAACTTATAGATACTTTGATAACACACCACAGAACGTTTTACTTATCAGTTGAACAATCAGTTTATGCAGATTTCAGCTAAGTACTGTAGATAAACAGATATTATAACATCTGAAGCTAATAAGCTTTGATCTTCAAAACCAAAAAAAACGACAAAATTCCAGCGATTTTAACCAATAAACATTGAAGAGAAAGGCTTCTTTAAGAGATATTCTTATAAACCATTTATTCGACCGTTCAAGTTTCAAAACAATAAAATGACTAGTAGATCTAATAAGATTGTAACCATTTTCTGCTTTGACAATCATCATTTTGCCTTTTCTATCTTTGCTTTTACGACCAACTGCGACCACACAAGTTTCTACTCTGTTTATTGCTATTCTAAGAAGATATACGAAAGTAATCTAAGTATTGCCTATGTTAAAAACATCAAAATTTTACGAAAAAACTTTAGTACTAACTAAGGTTTCCATTGAGGAATGGGCAGAACTCTTGTTTTTTTGCCTTGATAGTAAGATAGACAACCATACAACCTGTCTCGGTCATTAAGCTATTTGGCTCTTAGATAGTTAGCAGCTTGTTACCAATACAATTAACAAACGTCTTCCTTTGATGAAGATACCAAAGTTATAAAGTCCATTTGATTAACAGCTCTGTTTAACAGTGTAAAAAAACTAGCTTTGTCTGATAGCACAATATCTATAGGCGCCGTCATTCCAATTTGGTGCGAAAATTTTTGCGAGCGGGGAAGCCCTCTTCTGGAGGAACTCCAACGGTTTTGGCTCAATGCCACTGTGTATTAAGAAGGCAGCCGGGCGCTATCCAAATTACTTCGTAAAAATGTCATTAAGTTTTGTTTGAGTTGTGTGTATAAGGTGTTGTTAGTGTCATTTTGTTCGTAGATGTTCATTCTTTTTTCATTTCAAATTTCTCGTCGTTTGGTCCACCTTCTGCCGAGATATTGCCGGATATGTCG
>UXUI01007947.1:7026-17110 GCA_900576705.1 Enterobius vermicularis
ACAACACGGCGCTGTACAGAGAGCGGTTAATTATGAGTCTATTAGTACCAACAGTCGCAATACCCAAATCGACGTAGTAGCTCGCCCCAGCAGTGTCCAGCTGGTTACACATCAACAAAGTGCAGTTGATGGTCAAACAGATGTGAGCCAAGGGGATAGAATTCAGTTAGGTACACAACAGTGGTTGGAATCGTTGCATCCGAAATCGTACGTTAAATTGGAACCCAATTCACCAGCGGAAAAGAGGGCTCGGGTCGATAACTGGGGGGCGCAGCCAATTACCTAGTCATATCATATCATTTTTTGGCGTATGCGGGTTTGGCGGGCACCAGGTCCCGAATGTTTTTTTAGCTTACTGTTTTCTACACTTATCTTCACTATTGTTTATATTACTCTTTTTTTTTTTTTTGTTTCTGCTTTGTTCCGTTTAAAAACCTGTGATTCTCTCTTTACTCCGCGTGAAATGTAGGCTGTTATGTCCAGCGCATGCATTTAAAATAATGGGTATTGTACAAAGGTCCATTTCTGGTGACCATTAGACACTATAGGCACTAATCCTAGTCATCTTTTTTCATTGTTGTATAGTTTATCTGTTCTCAATCAAATTTGCAACTTTTGTCTACATCATGTTGAAGTGTTTTTCAAATTTTTTTATCAGTTTTTATTTCTTTATTTATTTTCTTGATTTTTATTCTATTTGCATTAAAATACTAGGGCGTTTGAGAGGGATACACTATTACATTTGCCTCTTTGTTTGTTTGTAAATTTCAACCGCACGCGGTGTTCTGAATGTTATTCCCTTTCATATTCTTTTTAATATTATCTATGTGGCTGAATAAAAGTGAAGTGTAAAGAACTTCTCTAGATTGATTCACGATTCTGCTTTTCGCTTCTTTCACTCGAAACAATCATTAACTTTTTTAAGTTTCAATTTGAGATATGATAATTTTAATAATAAAAAATTATCTGGATGGTTTTACGTGCAGTCACTTCAAGGAAGTTTTAAAATTTCCTGAAATATTTTGTTTAGTTTCAGAGAAACATTTTTTTAGAGTATTTACTGCTCTCACTTTATTGATTCAGTTCTGATCAGTATTTTTGGCGCAGAATTGCTTATTTGATAATTTCTTATTTTGTGTACGACTGTTACATTATTCATTTCATAAATTATATTTACTTCTACAGTCATATTCGCTGGTTTATTAGAGATTTTATGATTATTATTATTATTATTACTACTACTACTACTACTACTACTACTACTACTACTACTACCATCATAGCATTATCATTATTGTCATTATTACGGCTATCAACATCACGGCAGCCCTACCTTTCGTTATGAATGCTTACTAGAAGTAGAAAATACGCAGTGCTTAGCATTTCAAGTGAGGAACTGTTTTCCAGACTTCAACCATACCCAGATTTTGATTCGGCTAAATTCAGAAGCTTACGAATCGTCAAAGGCATATAATGAAGCCTATTTTTTTGGCTTTGCTGACTTATAATTATTTAACGTGGGAAAATTTGATAGCTGGTGTGAAGGGTACTGCGGTAGATTAAAACATCTTGATTATTTTCTGAATACTCGTGTTTTAGAAAAAGTTGCGGAAAAAATCGGATTAAAATCTGTTTTGCGATGCATTTCTTTTCACTGTCCTGTCATTTTAAAAGTCGATGAAGTATATAGTGAAAGATTTTTGTCAAATGATTGTTGAGAGTATCTTGTTTAAAAAAGTGAACAGAGACAAAGATTTGTGAAGTCGCCATTGGTAGTGTTGGGAGACCATTAGTGAATTATTAGTGCACCTCGAATATTCTCGTGCAGCATTTTGCACATTTTACTGTCAAGGAAAAGTTGCACTGACTTGATTCAATATAAGAGTTCTTTTAAGCTTTAACTGGATGTTAACTTCTTCAGAGATGCCATTTAAAACACTCTTCATAAGCATGCTCAGTTTGGTATCAGTGAAAGTACACCTTTTTCAAGTATAACTGAAGCTTATTTAACCCGTTTTAGGAGTGCATTTGTCGAATGGAAAGAAGGCTAAATTTGGCTCTAAATTACAGAATGTTGAAAGAGTTGGTGAGCGAAGAAAGAGAGATTTTTAGAAACAGTCAAACGCTGAGGGTAGTGGCATTAATGCTAGACCCTGAAAGGACCACATGAAATAAAATTCTAGATTTCATCTCAGAAAGACGGCGAGCAGTCGTTTATTATCGTTCAGCGCTGGTCAACAATCGTAAAATGTGAATAAGACCATTGCTTTAAGGTCGAATAAAGGAAACTGGGGATTCAAAATCAGTTAGAAACCTTAAGTTTTTTACTGTCCTTGTGGTAACTGGTAGGTGTTTGACCTCTTACTCGGTTTCGGGTACTCCTATTTTATGGAGGCTTTTTCCGCAAGAAAGAAAATCTTTTGATATGCTTTCCCGCTTAAGGAATTGCGAAAATTTGGAGATAATGCCAATTTGGTCACCACGAACGACTACTGAAATTGAATTCAAACGCAGGCTGCCTCTCGAATTCAAAGCTGTGTCAACTGCTTCCGAAACAAATTAAAAGGACTAAAACATAGTAGTAAGCAATTTCAACCATTTTTGAAAAAGTAAAAAATATTCGGAGTTTAATTTGGAAAAAGCTCTTACTACGACCTTCCCTGCAACTGCACCATAAGGTACATCCACATTTTGACGTCTACCTTAATAATATCTATTACTCAAATAACTCTAACCTTTTTCTGAGCCTCACTTCTACTGTTTTTTTACCGTTACTACTTTTTTTACTCTCAGTTTTATTATTATATTTACTGCTAGTGTTTCTTTCACTGTTATTTTTCCTGCTATCGATTTTCTTTTCGCTACTCTTACTTATTTCTTCATCATTATTGTTCTCGATACTGTTATTATCATTGATATTGTTATTTTGACTCTTATCATTATCTTTGCTGTCACTGTTAGTTCTACAGTTACTATTATTTCTGTTCTTGTTGTTAGTGTTGCCCACTTTTTGGTTTTTGTTGTAACGATCACTTTTGCTATTTTTTTACTCTTATTTTATTTCTAACGTTTTTTGTTGCTCTTGCTGTTATTCCTGTTTTTATTTCTTTTTTTATTACCACTGTTGTTTTTATTGCTGTTCTTACTGTTACTTTCACTATTATAATTTTTCTTGTTGTCGTTGTTATCTTTACTATTATTGTTATTGTTATCGTCATTCAAATCGTTATTTCTACTGCTTCTGTTGTTGCTATTGTTATTTTTACTGCCATTGTTATTTTACTGTTTTTACTGGTTTTCCTGTTATTGTTACTGTTATTATTGCTCATGTTAATATTCTTGTTGTTTCTGTTACTGTTGTTTTTATTTTTGTCTTTACTCATATTGCCTTTTTTCTGATGGTTCTGCTATTGTTATTGTTATTTTCACTATCATTGTTTCTTTAGTTGCTAATGGGATCCTTGCAGTTGCTTTTATTGTTATTGTTGCCGCTATCTTCATCGTCGTTGTTATTCTTTTCGCTATTCGTGTTTTTATTCTTATCTTTAAAGTTATTACTATTTTTACTGTTTTAGCTGTTTTAGTTGTTGGTGTTATTCTTTTTGTTTTTGTTATCCGTACTCTGTCACTTTCACTGTTACTATTATTTTTGCTACGACTGTTACTGTTATTGTTAATCATACTCTCCTTTTTGTTATTGCCATTGCTTCCAGTGCTATTCTCATTTTTGCTATTTTTACTATCGTTAGTTTCTTTGTTACTGTAAATTTCGCTGTTATTTCTGTTCCTATTGTTATTTTCATTCTCATTGATGCTGATTCCTTACTGTTATTGTTGCTGTTCTTTTCATTTCTATTGTTACCGCTACTTTTACTGTTACTGTTGTTCCTGCTGTTATTGTTGCTTTAAGTGCAACTATTATTGGGATTCTTATTCCTACTCGTGTTGTTACTGTCATTGTTGTTAATGCATGTTATTGTACTTGAGCTGTTATTTTCCTTCTCAATGTTGTTCTAATTCTCACTGTTATTGTTATTCTTCCCCTTATCCTTCGCTTTATCTTTATCTTTACTATTATTACTTTTTGTCATTGATATTTTTATTGTTCATGTAATTGTAACTTATTCTGTTATTTTTATTGTAATTTTTTTTGTCGCTTTTACTGCTGCTGGTGCTTTTGGTATTATTATTGTTACTTTTACTAATGCTGCTACTTTGCTCTTATATTTTATTCTTTCTGTTACTTTAATTCTTATTGATGTTTCTGTGCTTGCTTTTACTACTGATGCTAATCTTACTGTTGTTGTTAGTTTCACTACTAGTTTTGTTTTCATTTGCCATTACTGTTATTCTAACTCTCGCTGTTATTATTTTTGTTGCTGTGGTTGTTATCATTGTTTTTATTCATAAATGTTACTGTTGGCGATGTTTTCTTTTTTTACTGGGACCTGAATTTGGTTTAGTTTTTGCTTCATTTCTGGTTATTTTTTTGTCATGTTGTGTTTAGCGTGGAAACTGTGAGTAGGAGGAGGCGAGTTGTCTTTTTTCGCACCTCTCTCTGTTCGCGTGAGTGTAGAGATGAAACAGTTTTTTTTTTCAAGGTTGAAGCAAGGAAAAGAAGGGAAGTAATTTTTTTGTAGAGTTATGGTTTTCCTGCGGCATTCAACATTGAGGAACAAGAAACTCTAAAATGAAGAAAGGGCTCAAAGTGGGATTATGTCCAGCGTGTGAAGGACACGAGGGAGCAGTAAGTAAAGTCTCTGCGAACGCGATAATAAGAATAAAATTGATTTCCTTGTGATCCCCAGAAACTAAAAGGAAAAATATATATTTTGCTGCGAGCAGTATCATTCAAATGAGTCCGAGAAATAAGGAATGAAAGTGAATGTTACACTGAATAGCTGAGGTTCAGAAAATGATGACGTATGTTTTTTTCGCAGCTATTTTTGATCTTTCGTTTATTTTAACATATTTCTAAAAAAATTCTGTAACGTATTACCGCAAGTTATGCATTACTGCTGAAATATTACTGTGTTTCTAGTAGCCCAATTGCCTAGGTCAGTAACCTAATTTTTTAATATCTCTGTTTTTAACTCTAATTTAAATTACAGGAGTCCCACAGTTTAGACATACGGAACATTTCGGAGCTAACCTTTACTCATATGTCAAATACTCCTTATACAGTAGTAATGTAAGAGGGACTCTGAATTGTAATACATGAAAACAGTTCGAAATTACAGAAATACTGCTAACTTAAAAAAACTTTTTGCCGCTTGAAGTTGCTGTATCAATTAGGAGAGAAGGATACCAAAGTCGAGGAAGAGAAGCCAAGAAGAAGAACTTTTTATTTGTTTCTTCTTGGCTCATAAAGCCCTTTATTCTCTAGACTTTTTACGATGATACTTCCGTATTGCTTCAACTTCCGTTAGAGGAGACACCTCTGATCGTTGATGTTATATTTCTCTGCAAAGGGCATTGTGTGTGATCTGCAGTTGTTGACGTGACTTAGATCTTTCCTTTTTATGTGCTGTAAAGAAGACTGGTGTATCAAATGGATAAAAACTGATGAACCAGTTAGTGCCTAATCTTTCATTCAAGGAACGACTCAACACTTTAATCTAGCAGCTTCTTAACAGCAAACTTTTGAGATTGTTTTTTAATTATTAGTCTTTTTTGTACATGGTGCATGGTGCTTTTTCATATCCTCTAATCATTTTCAAAAACTAGAGAGTAATTTATTTTTTTAATGAAACATTTTTCGCATTAGTGCACACACTCTGCTGTCTAGTACTGAGAATGCGCAATAAACTTCCTGTCTTAAGGACATAACACGGTTTTTCTTCACATTCATGATAATCGAAGGTTAACAGTTAGGTGTTGGAAAAACTGAAAAATTTTTATATTGCGAAAGGAAGCTTCAACTTTCGGAAAAGCGAAGAATTTGGTCGTGAAAATTCCTACCTTGCCTCAAAATTTGTGATCACTTTAGCAAGGAAACTATTTTTTGTGAATATGCGAGTCTTCTTGGATTGGGGGCAGAAAAGTATAATTACTTCAAGATATGCAAGCACCACCCACCACTTTGTGGTTCTCTACAAAATCGTAAGCACTCTTCATCAGCCCCTGATCGGCCATAAAGCAGTCCAGTTTCTGTGAAGCTCTTCATATGAGAGGTACAGAATGGAATTTTCTTCTCCTCCTACGATACTTTATTTGAAAGTGGATTCCTTTGACTGGTTCCGCAAAACCATGTTTATCTTGGTTACGATAAATCACTTGTTACTGACTTATAGTGGTTAAGGTTTCTAAGCTTTTGTAACCTTATTCTTGTAGGCATGAGATTTGCTCATTAAAAATTCCAGTCATTAGGAAAACTGATCACTTGAAGTCTTTTATAATGACGTCAAATCTTAGTTATGGAACCCACTTATTATCCTAAACCAGTAACTAAAATTTTCCAGTAGACAATTTTAAGTTTTCACAGAATTTCTTCTCCCCCCTCCTCGCCTTCCAATTTTCTTGTATAAGTCTCGAGGGTCTAACCGACGCCCGCCTACGCAGTAAGTTTAACAAAAAAATCTACTAAGTCCAAATCTTTAAAAAAATTTCAGATTTAACACGATATAAATCACAAATTTTAAAAAAGGGGACTGTATTTTTAAATCGATACCAACCAGTTACAGAAGCCTTAACAAAGAGGAAGCAAGATTGCATCTTTTATAAACCAATAAATTAATAAAATAAGGTCCGAAATTTGATAATATCAATGGACTAAGCAACGATAGAAATATAAAGTCAGATTCAAAAAAAAAGACAACCATGTGTAGACTAAATCTTTTTAGAATGACCTCAGTTTATCTAAACTATTATATCATTATTCAGACAAGGAAGAAAAGATTTTTGTTTTACCAAAACAAATTTTGTATGAAGATTGGATAAATAAGTTGATCTAGGTTTTTTCTGGGAGGGATTTTTTCACGGTTCACTAAATATAATAATTTTAGATACTGTTTAAAAAACCTAAGCTCTTTCTAACACCTTATTGCACTGTTTACTACAACACGGTACTAATGAAGCCTTTCTTTCAGGTCTGAAAAATAAAAAAAAAAGCTAGTGCTTTGAGATGTCCAACGATACCCACATGCATTCCCTTGTGGCGAACGGAAGCTGCCAACTTTCGCCTGATGTTTTACACATCACTCCAATAATCCTCGCACCGCTTGTGCAACTGATTCCCGTATGGTTACACAAATTCCGTCTCTTCTGCATTATAAAATTATTTTCAAGCCACTCTCCCTTACCTCATATTTCAGTATTTAAACACTTCCTGTCACCACCACTGTCTAGCTCACCTAGAACATGCGTAATTTGACGTTCTTTGCTCCCACGCAGTGATGTCGTCATCCAAACCATATTTTACTGCTATGCCACGCTTCTTATCAACTTTCCTTCTTTACTACCGTTACAAAAGGTCAAAACTGTTCATAATATCTCACTATTACTTATAAATCTCTAACTGCGAAAGATACACTCCTAGTACTAGAGGGGGACTCCATAGTCCCTAGTCGAGGCTTGACACGATCGACATGTCTCCTGGAGTGCATAAATCTGCGATGACGGCTGCATCGCTCTGATTGCAGCTCGCAGGAGAGGCCTTTTTGGAGGTCGTTCCTCCAAATATTTGTATATGTCGTCATCGATGTGTAGCCAGCTCCGACAGTCTGTTACAAGTCTTAAAAAAAGCAATGTAGTGGTACCTTGAAAGACCCTATGACAGGTTAAAATTGTGAGTGGTGCTCCAAATAATTAGCATGGCAAGCAGCAAAACAACTCTAAAGCTGAAGATAATAAGAACAAAAGTTACAAAAAGTCTCCGGTTGGCAAATCGGCTATAAATTTTTATGTGGATCACAATGCAGGCCAAGAACTATGTGTACATTAGCCAAGAGGTAAATGCAAATTAAAGATTAAAAGAAGGATAGAGGCGGAAAGGGTGGCTTCCAACTCAAAAAGATGCTCAGTGACCAAAAAAGTCTATGCGGAACTGATTGCACAGCTCTAAATTTCATTGTTTTCCAAGTAATGACATATCCCAACGAAAAGTAAACGCAGATCGAAGCAGAAGAACATGTGCGACAAGCAGGTCGTAGGGCAGAGAAAGGGCGATGCCAAGGATTGAGCTGTCAGATAAAAAAAGAGTTAAGATATATGTGTTTATATATATATACATATATGTATAACTTTCAAAATGTAATGTTCCAAATTTTTCAAGAAAAAAATATTCCTTTAACATACGAAATTACCAGATTGTGTCTTTCTGATGTTGAGAAATCTATAGTGCCAATGCGGCTAGACTGCAGAAGACCTTCATTTAGCGCAGTTTTTAGCGTGCTTCTACAACTGGCAGTACTCTGCTTCCAACTGCACTATTATCATATTTCCTCATGATTCACTTCAGCTAAGTGTCTAAAAGACAAATGGTTTTTTTGTGTCTGAGTAAATTTTACCAATATTTTTGAAAAAAAAAGTTATAGAACTACTTCATGTTGGTCCACATACTTTCTTTACTATATTTTTTTAAACTGTAGATTAAGTAACTAAAAGAAGATTTAGAGGAGAGGGTTCCCTGCCAAATGATGCCCTCTCAAAGCTGTAAATTTTGCCAGGTTGTTTACTTGGCACGTTTATCGTTCCAAAATATTTTTAGCTCAAATTTAATGGAATTCAACATTTTTAGGTTACTACTTTAAAAAGCCATTTTTTTTTGGACGTATATTGCATTTTGTAAAACAAGTTTTATAGATGCTTGAATAGAACAAGGGCCAAAATTCTGAAAAATAAGACAATTATTATGCTTAGTCTCAAATTTGTTTCTGGTCTTCAACCAAATGCGATAAAGTGACTTTAAAAATATAAGAAAAAATTTTCTACAAATTTTGTTTTTATTTTTCAAACTTTTAAACCCATTTTGTGTTTTTTGAATTTTTATTTTTATTTGTACATCCATTGAAAAAGATTATAAAGAGCAATATGTGTTCAAAGTGTAAGACAAACAAAACTAGCAAACAAAATCTATAAAAATCACTCAGGGTTTAGATAAAAAATAGGTTTCAGAGGATAAGTATGCCGGACAGTAACATAAGAAATTTTAAAAATCTTAGAGAGCGTAACTTGGCGGAGGGCTCACTTTTCGGTTTTCTGTGAAAACTTTTATTAAGGAAAAAATATTAAAAAATTTAAAAATATTAGTTAAAAAAGTGGCACTGAACCACCTTACAAAGTTACTTTCTGCATTTACACCACTTTATTTTTTAATTAGCTCTTTTACTTGACACTCATTGTTGGTTACTGACAACGAATATCGATTTATCATAATCCAACAGTCTATGGTGCAAAACGATGGAATAGCTAGTGGAAAACTTGTCGGCATAAAACTAACAAAAGTTTTTCTTTTCCTCGTTTTCTTTGAAGATACAGATGCCACCATTATTTTTTTTCCAGTTTTCGTTCTTGATATGGTCTTGTGGGAGATCAGACTTCTTTCTTAAAACTGCATTTGATCTTTATAACAATTAACAAGGAGCAGTGGAATAAGTGTATGGACTACAACATGGTGTGCAAGACTGTACCAGGCTAGAAGGGGGTCAAATAAAAAGTAGCAGAGCACACGGAATCTTAGTAAGTGAATCATAAACGGATTAGTTGTTTGGCGAGCGTATTCAACCATCAGTGTGCCTGATTATTTCTTGAATCACCATTTCAAAGTTTTTAGCAGTACCGTAAGCTGGCACCTGTTGCGTAGATTATGTCAAAAGAGTTTCAGTTATTATCATAAATGTAAATATATCTTTATAACCGTCTCCATTTTCAAATTAAATTCACTGTAAAAAAAAGCATTCAGGTTGGATAAATTCTAATGTATCGCTATTTTGTAAAATAATTTTAAACAGAGAGTTAGCTTCAAAAAGTCCACACTTTTTTTCAAAATTGTTTTCTATGTTCCTTTTTTAGCTTTATATTTAACGCATTTTTCTGCTATTTTTTGTTCTCGGTGACGAGAGCATTTTTTTTTTTTTTTTTTTTT
>UXUI01007948.1:2984-17986 GCA_900576705.1 Enterobius vermicularis
CAAATTTTTATTTATTACAAACCTGTAACGGCGACAGAATAAAAAACGTTAGATCTCCAATCCTGTTTGGATCGCTTGGAATTTTATTATTAACATAGTACTGTAAAGCGTCGAAAACTTGACGTCGGCTTTCCAGAATTTTATTCCTACTTTCGCTTGACAAACCTCGAGCAACTAGAACAATAAGCTTTAACAGTTACGAACAATCTAGCAGAAAAGGAAACATATTATACGTCGTTGTTGCGGAACAAAATCGTTTTCTTATTAATTTTAAGCTTAAATAAAAACTCTTTAACATCCATTACCAACGAACAAAAACTTAAAAAATTGGGAACAGAAAGACTAATATTTTAGCACTTAACAGTTTAAAATACTTGAAACAAAGTATAAAACGAAACGTTTTATCAAGAATATTAAATGTCGCTCAAAAAAGTAAGTGGATATTATAAAGCAGCAATCATGCTGTAATACAACTTTGCTCAAGTAAACACATAGTTTGTTAGAAATTTTTCAGACTTTGAGTATTTGTTTAGCTCAAGTGTTTCGCACGCGATGCTCCCACTGATTTAGATTTGATTTAGTAGGGCTAAACTAATGTGCAGTGTTGGTTAGCGCTTGATATAACAATTCACATATATCCTTCTATTAACATGGTTCTTCTTACAATGCCACTTGAAACAGTTAAAGAGCCACGAGTCACGCCTTACAATGTTCAGTGCATCTGATACAGAATAGAATATAAACGCTATGTTGGTCAAGCATTCGTCTTTCAAACTTTCGTTTGACTTTTGCTCTTAAAAGATCAACAAGAGAATACTTGCATTTGCGCTCATGCCGATGGCCTATGTTAAAGATATAAAAATGTGACTTTGACTGTGACAGTTTGTGACATGTGACAGATTCTGACTGATTCTACTTCCTGACTCATGCCCCTTCTAAGTTAGGAAATGTAAGTTTAACATTTCTTGGTACGTCAAAAAATCTAATATATTCCCCAATTCTTTTAAGTAAGATGAAGGACACTTTAAATACGTTTCTCACACAGACGAATTGTAGTGTAAAAAAGATACAAAACTGGAAGCTTACAAGTTAAACGTGTTATTTGTTTCACCACCCAGAGCCAGACTAACAACGTATTAAAATAGCCGTTTTAGTTGCACTTTCTTTGAAAAAAGGTTGTTCGGAAGCAAACTATCAGATTCTTGTAGTTCATAGCAAGGTGTTGTGCCACAAACAATATGCACTATTGCAGCCAATCGATGTAAGACAAAGGCACACATCTCCAGACGAAAAAACTCGAATTATAGCTCCCTTACTAATATTCAGCTTCCTATTGCGTGGATGTAGAACAAAGAGAAACCTACTGGGAAGCACTCCCGAAGAGGCATGTAGTGGGGGCATTAACAGTGCACTCTACGAAGTGAATGCACATTTGATAACTTCTCAAGATATTGACGAGGTAGGCAACCGAATAGTTACGTATTCAGTTGGAGGAGGTGAAAAGACGTTCACACTACGCCGTACAACTTCCTAAAAACCCTGCGTAATAAAAATATAGAGAATGGAACATCCGAAATAGGTTGCTGTACACTTGGTGCCTAAAAAATTTTTTTACAGTAAGTAGTTAGTAAAAAAACGCTCTAACCTATCAGTGCATTTGAACTCAAAGTTGGTGCATAATGAAACAACATTGGGAACAAATTTTAAAAGAGCTTCTCAAAAAACTCAATTATAGACGTTGCTAAGTTGAGAGCGTAGCTAGACCCTTACAACAATATGCAATATAGGTTTTGCATATCCTCTAAAGAAAAAATTTGATTATGTAACTCATCTTTTAGGTGGGGTAATAAGTATTGTTCAAGGCGTGAAAATTAAAGCCGTTGTTCTACTGAGAACCAAGCGATGTGTAAAAAATACAGATCAGTTTTTTTTGTCAAAACCAGAATAGCTCAAAAGCACAATATTGAAATAATATGCTGCTCGCAAGAGCTACTAATGTAGCGACTTCAAGGTAAATGATAAAGGATAACCCTGTATTTTGTTAATACAAAACCATCCAAAGGTAACAAACTTAAAAAGTGGAGCTTTACAAACTTTTTCCGGAAAGCATTTATCAGTGATGAAATTACGAAAAAAAACTTTGCTGATAAAGTATAGAGAAGTCTAGTGAGTGAAGCAAATGCGTTTGATTACACGGTGCTTCTGCAAGTGCAATTACACTTATTTATCGTCTAATCAAATGATTCATTTGAACTGCAATTTATGAACAGTTCGATAAACGCTAAGTCAACTGCTGCTTTATACTGACTTTGGTGCTCATATGGTGTCGTACAACTTTATTTTTTCTCCAAAAGTATAGAACGAAATTTTAGACTTCAAACTGCTTATTAGTTGAGTACTTTGAAACTTAGTTGATTACTGAACGAAGCAGAAGCAGCAAGCAAGCGGATAAAGCTAAAATAGCATTGTAATTCTGAAAATTTCCAGACTTTGGTCTTATACAGTATTTTAATCATCCTTTCTTAGCCATTTAGCAAAAAGCTTCTTCTTACGCTATTGATATATTCTTCTACAGCACTCTTCTGTTTTTGCGGCTGCCAAGAAGAACCTTCTTTTTCTTGTTTTGTAGCTATTTTAGACAAATGCTTGTCGCTATTGCGAGATTTCTATAACTATAGTAAAATTAGAAACTGAGAGATATTTTCGTAATCTCAATGAATTAATATTTTTTTCAGCTTCAGTCGCAATCGCCAAAATGTTCTCAAAAAGATACTAAGACGACCAGCTTGCAGGACCAAATAGTGAGAGCCATTCTCTGCCAGTGACAGAAACTGTGCTAAATTGGTAAGTAAATAAGCAGTGCTCAAGTCTAATCGACCCCCAGAAATTCACATTATAGGTTTCTTTTCTAAAATACAGAAACCCTTAAATTGAAAAGTTTTTAAAAAATTGTACGTAGCTTCTGTAGAGTAAAAAATGTTGTGGTATCTCCCTTTCATACCAATTATTCTGGAAAAAGACACCACATTGTTTCCATAATTTTGCGAGAAAAAGTTCGTTGTCAAAAGTGGAATTTATAAAAAAAAGCATATTTTTTGGCAGTTCTAGGAAAGTTTACCTTTGCATGTTCTGTTTTAAGCTATAAATTTGTAGCGCAAATCACGTAAAATAAAAAAATTAAGTTTTCAAAAATGAAAACACCAATTTACGTTCACAAAAATAAAAACCCTCTTTTTTTGACTAAGAGGCATAATATTGTAATTACTCAAGTCTCAGAAATGCGCAAAACTCAAAGCGCAGTCCGACGTAAAATAGTCTAGTAGCGAAACACATAATACAAACGCACATGCACAATTAATTTGATCTTTCAAGAATTTCTTGACTGAATTGAACTGTATCCATTTTATTCATTTGTTCTGATGGAAGAAATATACGTTAATAGTTCTGACCCAAAGTAAAGACGCATTTCAGTTTTTAGAAGAGTTGATGCCAAGCAGCTGTAACCATGAACCTACAAATTGCATAAAAACGTACCAGGATTAAAAAGAATACAGGCTTTCATCGCCACAAACTCTATATCATCCATTTTCAAAAACCTCATTGGTGCTACAAGCTCGTCCATCATTCGTTCACAATCTCGTAAGTATAAATGCCTAAAACCAGCTTTATCGACAGCAAGACATTCAACACTCAGAAAAGAAAATGCAGTTCTGCAAAAAAAAATATAAAAGTGAGTTATTTTTGATCACCATACTCAGGATATATTTGTTCGCCGCCGCTTTTCACTCGTGGTATGCAAGAGTTGTTCAAGAGTTTGAGAACATTTATATCATTTTTTGAGCGATAGGTTACGCATAAAACAACGTGCTGACTTGCAAATCGTTTTAATAACGCTGTCTGAAAAAAGTGCCATATGAGAACACATAAGCGCATAAATGATAAATGTTCTTACTCACAAAGAATTGGTTTTTTGGCTGAGAAATTAGGCAGTACTTTTCTTCTGGTCAAGCAGCTATCCTTACTTAAGCACAACTTTGTAGGTCTAATATTCTTCTCCAAGTTTCAAAATTTTTTGTAGAATTATTGAACAGCCAATATTTTGAAAATTGGTGTTTGTTGACCTCAGGTCAAATCATGACATCTTTTACTTTGTTTTACAAATTACTTTTAAAGTTTACTAGCAAAATAAAGTTTAACCAGTGGTTTACATAACAACAACAGTTATCTAAGTTATCTAAAAAACACATCCCAACGAAATGATTTGTCATAAGAGGATAAGAAAACAGCTTCCAATTAAAAGATCCTTCGTGACAATTTACAGCTTCAGTTTATTAACACTTTACTTCAATTCCTACGATACCAAGTAATATACTGATAAAAGAAAAAAATAAGTCTACTGCAATTTGAAAATTTTATTTCCGAATTAACTTCGGCTGATATTTTGTTTCTAAGACGCGTTAAAGACAATGTTTTTATTCCAATCTTTGAGACATTATTTTTTTTTATTTAAATAAGTTAGGATTTAATAATACACTTATAAGGTGTTGCTGAAAATCTGTACATTAAGTTTTTTCAATCTAAAAGACTTACTTTTCTTACATACCTTTTTAGCCTTTTTTCTTATAAGTAACAAAATAGCTAGAAAAGTTTTTATGACTGTCGAGGATGAACTGAATTAACCTATCTGTTAAGTAAACTCTAATCGCGACAAAATTCGCACAGAATAAAAGAAACTATAAAATTTCTAAATCTCAATCGGGCTGATAATAATCTACCGTTTTTTCTAATTTCTGTCGTGCGTGACTTTACAGAGGCAAGGTGTGGTTTTTCAGATATACTTGAATGATTAATCAGCTGTGGCAGTCAGTATGAGATATTACAGTTTAGAACAGAATTCCATTGCCCTTGAATTACTCTCACAGGTGCATGTTACACTACTGATTTCGAAAAAGAAAATTAATTTTTGAGTTTAGCCGCTAACGTGTTTGTTTCAGAGTCTAAAACACCCAAAAAATGCTGATTTGTTTCCAAGTATTCCTAAACTGATGTTGTCATTATAAATTTCAAAAAAGAAATTAAAAAAATTAGTATTTTAAGCCGCTGTTTTAGTTAAAAGTTTGCACATGAGTGAATATGGGATAAAGCATCTTTATAACAACTATCTTTATACTGCTTTTCAATTATTAGAAAACGTAAGAGCACTTTTTCATACTCTAAAAAGAGGAAACAACACCTAAATTTACCCATTTAATTAATGTGTCCAAAGAGCCTAGAGAATTGCAAAATACCTGGTCTTCCGTTGTAAGAGCTGCGAACGGTGGCAAGGTTTTGGCCCATTCAATAACAAGAAGTAGTTGACTATGTAGACTAGAGAATATGTCGTTTATTGTTGCCTTCCTCTCGCCTTCGCCAAAGTGACTCTTGAAATAATAATAAGTGTAAGGAAAATGTTGAACAAGGTGCTAGTTAAAAAAGTTGCCTAGTAAATTTAAATCTTTTCCAAAAAATGCATGCTATTTGTCATCAAGTGCAAAAAAAATAAAGTCATCGAGAAAAACCAATTTCTTTTTTAACAACTTTTATAGATGTTTACATGACTGAGTGGTGGGTCTGATTTGGAATACTCTAAGCTACTTGTTTGTTTGATAACGCTATCTCGAAGTCGCTGAATAGCCTTTTCAGAAGCAAGCAAACTTTCCAATAAGGCTTTTGGGTTATTCCAAGAAGTTGACGGACATGGAGATGTTGTTGGTGGCGAATTAATCCTAAAAAAAGTGCTGATTTCTTTTAAAATGCTATCTGTCATCTTGAACTCAAAATTTTCTCTAAAATACAAGTATGGGTAAATCAATTTTACCCGTTAGACATGTTCGACAGACGCCTTGGAACCGAGGATCGGCGAACCAACCCACTTGTAGCAGATACTGCAATGGCTGAAACTGGTCCTGCATTAGACGACGTTGATGATGCTCGCTGCCTTTTGCCAATGACATCTCGCTCGTTCTGAACAGCTGCAATTTTCTCGTTTTCTTTTTTTATGAGTAAAATTTTATTCCTTTCTTCTGGCTCATGAGAAATTCACGCTATCAAGCCAGGTTTCATGACTGTCATAAAAAATTAGTCAACATATTTTAAGAAGCAAGAAGCCTTAGATATATTTCGTTCAAACTACTGTGACTAACCACTTCAGACTACAGTAAGTGTATTCTTCTCCCTACCCCTGATAAGCTGCGTTTGTTATCTAAAAAATAAAGCAGTTTTAGTGTGACAATCGTGTGTCAAAGGCAAAAACTTATTTCTCGAGGAATTAGAACAGCAGCTTTGTAAACTAAAAAACTTCAGAATTTTTTTTTAAATTGAGCTTGCAACTCTAGTCTGACGTTTTGAACCACACAATCTCTAAACATTATCCCTTAGACATGCAAGGTGATATAAAACGTCATAAAGTTGACGATGCACCATTAAGTGCACTGTGTAAATGAGTCTTTAGAAAACGGAAGAGAAGGCCAGAAAGAAATGAAAAAGTAGACATTCAACGTGAGCTGCTAAAATGTACAAACTGTACTGCGCACATGCAACTGTCTAATGACTTGGAAATACAATCTTGCGGTCCAACAGTCACAAGAAAAAAAACAAGTGCTAAAATAAACTGTCCAAGTAAGAAGACTTTTAAGACCATATAAAGAAAAGCGCCCTTTTTGAGGATAATAATGGCAAAAAGAAAAAGATTAACGGTAGCGTGTGGTTTAGACGCGAAGAAATTGAGAGTACTTAAATTGAGAGTAGTTTTTCTACTTAAGTTGTTTCTACGTGCTCAAAGTTTAGGAAACAGTGAAGACCTTGAAGTTAAATGATTAGTACCAAACAACACTTAAAAGTTCCTTCAGTTTATTCTTCTGCTGTGGTAGAAGTATAAAAATAACGCCCACATACATAAAATTTTGATACTAATTAAAGCGTAGTTACAGATGCGTAAAACTAGCATTGCGTGGAAGAGGTAGAACAAAGAATGAGTTAATGGGGAGAAGTTGGTATTGGTGTAGGTTGAGAAACAACTACTGAAGCAACACAAAACAGATCTGAATAGGTAAGAAATCTTGTCACGTTGCTGTAACAGCTGCTAACTGGATGAATTTACTGACCACTAATTAAGGAATTCAAAAACTGTAAATTTTTATTACAGAAGACCTTTCACCGAAAAAAAAAAAAGTTCAATACATGCGAATAATATTGGTTTCAGAAACCACTGACCAGAAAGAGGAAGAAGAACTTCAAAAAAGAAATTGATTTAGATTCTTTGCTCTATTGTCGCGACCATATACGAAGTGGTAGCAACTTTACAATATGAGGTGATCGGCCGCTGCATGCTCTTCAAGGGAAAGTTCTCGGAGGGACAACAGTGGAGATCACTACAAAGGAGCGACAGGTGTATAAATAAAAAGTGAGGCTTCATTGGGGTTGTTCTTCTTTGTTTTATTCGACGTCAGTCGATACATTCTTCTTGAAGTTTTTCTACTTAAGTTGTTTCTACGTGCTCATTGGCAGGTATTGCTATTCTGTGCTACTATAACACTTTGTGTTTTGTTTTCCTATTATTGCCCTCTGGAGTATATGTTAGGTATAGGCATTGCTATCGTGAGTTCGTATCTGTTATATTATTTTAAAGTGACTAATAAAGTGGTTACTATTAAGATTATTAGTGCGCATAAAGCATATCACTCAGTCAACAGGCGCAGATGAGCTAATCTAAGGCGTAGATCAAATTCTTTCGAAGTCAATAAGGCAGGAGTCCTAGCATCAAACACAAAATTAATTGGTCGTTACAAGAAGCTTAAGACTGGTAAACGTTCCAAGCTTGTAGAAGAAATACAAGAAGCTAAGGTTGGTACTGTGAGCAGTAAGGGCTAATTACACCTACGGTAAAGACTTTAAAAATAAGGTTCGAATAGGGGGCTGTAGGAGAGGAAACGTTAAGGTCAAATCCCCAAATCTTTAATTCTGCCTGTAGCCGAGACAGCGTTTGTTTCCAAACTTTTTCTTATATTACGTTTCCGGCTTCTAAGAAAACTCTTGCTTTCAATTTTTACTATTAAAAAATCATGAAGCTTTTTTTTCCACCAATCGTGTACTCATTAGTTCGTTTAAAACTTTTTTATTGGGAGACTAGTTTAGAAGCTAAACAAAAGATAAACAAAGCGCTTCAGTTTCAAATATGCCTAAACTGGTTTATGTTGTCTTGTTTTCGCACTTCTTTGGAAGTATAAAAAGTGATTTTCTAGTAAAAAGAGTGTGATAAAAAACCGTTCTAAAAAAGTTCCACTTTTTCATCTCAAGCACTTAGGTATTTTGGTATACCATAGGGATGGCCCAGAGCGCACATTTAGGAGGGTTGCAACCAGCTGTTTGCCGGACCTATTCTGCGCTGACTGTATTGAAGACTGCATTCACTTTTAAACAATTACCCATTACTTACCTACTGCCAAATTCATCATAACAATTAATTTTTTGACTTATTGTTTTATCAGGGGCAGCAGCAAATGTGATGTTACTAAAATGTCCCCAGAAAGAATTTTCCTAATACATCACTATGCGTGTTACGCATATCATATTTGATGACAAGAAACTTTATGAAATCATGTAAGACGAAAACACTTTTGGACAGGTCTCCACCAAAATAGTAAAGGTTGAGAAAAATGTAGACAGTTTGTTCAACTCAATATACAAAAAAACTTTCAAATATTTCAGCAGAAACGCCAGAAAACGTCATGTTTTACACAGAAAAAGAAAAAAACCAAGTTGAAACAGTTAGAAAGCAGTTTTTCAAATATCGAGTTTTATTTTTCCTAATTTTTTTGCCGAAAGTGAGCCAAAAAAATAAACATCTTATTTGTTCGTTGAAATTCGTGTAATTATAAACAGGTTTCAAAAAAAGCATTTTTTAATCACTCCTTTCCTTCTTCTTTTTTGGTTCTTCACTAGTTTTCTTTTAATGTGTTCCTATCGCAATCTTTTAATAACACTTAACGCTTTTTAGAAGCTTCAAAATTAAAAACTGCTGGTATATCTGCTTGATAACGGTGCAAAACTGCAACTCGTTACTTTCTGTGAGGTTCTCGTGAAAGATGTGTATCAAAAAATTAAAAACTTGCGACGCGCAGTTTGATCAGTTTTTCATTCATTGCCAGTTTATTCTATTACAACTAGAGTTTTAACTAATTTAGCAGATGTTTACTGATTAAATACATACAGGTATAATAATTTTATCAGTTATCAAATTGTAATAAAATCATTTTGAAGATTGACTAAAAAGATATAAGCCTCAAAACAAACCTTGTCTTGTAAGATATTATCAGTACGCAGCTCAAAGCTATGCATTAAAAAGAACCAGAGTATGCTAATATGGCATTAACAGAAACTGTTGCTGCTAAAAAAGCTTGTAAAAAACTGTAATTTTCACACATGTTAATAGCCATTAAAAAATATCAGATTTAATGATAAGTAAAAAATACCGTCAATCCTCATTCCAGCACCGATACATCTCATATATCTGCAAGAACGACATACTGCCCTGTTATCTGTAAGCAATAATTTATTACTTTAAATTTACTAGTTTGCGGTACAGCAGATTTTTGGAATTTACATCTATGACCTTATGACTACTAATAAAAATATTATAAAAAAGCTATCCAAAAATTTTCCAAATAGTTATCTTCTTCAAACAGTATAAACAGTTTGAGTGGTTTATGCCTCAGCAATAATCAAAGAACAAAACTAAAACAAATGTAACAGAAGTAAGACGTACGCTTATCAATACTGCAGTTTCCATTAAAACGACATGTGTATTTGTAAGACCGACGTATAGTTCTTCGAAAAAAACCTAAATATTATTTGAATTAATCATTGAAAGAAGTGATTATTCTAGTTAACTGATAAACTGATATTAATAAAGCTTAAAAGACATTTGGCAATATTACAGTGACCTGTTTTTATTTTTTACTATATTTGTTGTTTTTAAGTCAATTTTTTTTAAAAACAACAACAAAAACAGCAATGCAGTTATCTTAAAAAGCAAAAAAAAAAAAAAAAGTGCAAGCTTCTTGTTGAAATGAATCCGGCATATTGCCCTGTGTTCTAAAGAAATGTTAAAAGCAAATACTGTTAAAAATCTTAAAGCTTTTGCCTTCTTTTTGTATTCTGTGGTATTTTTCGCTGTTTTTGATGTTTTAATTTATAGTTTTTATATAAAAAAATTTTTTGTCGCGAAAATGACAACAAGATTTATAGTATTAATTATTACTGCATTACAGTGTAAATTGGTAAAGCCAAAAGATTTACTCTTTTAGTACTTAAAAGCAACACTGAAAGTTGAAATTATTTCTTGCTAAAAAAAGTACATTATCCAGCTTCTTCTACAACAGCAAGTAAAGAAGGAAAGAGAAAAAGAAAAAAACTTTTTTATAGAGATCTATGAACAATGTGAAAAACTAAAAAACAAAAAAATTGTAAAATTGACAACAGTGGTTGTTTATTTTTTAAAAAATTTTCAGTGTAATAAGAGATTTCTCTGCACACCTTAATGGTATCTGCGTAAAGGCTTCAATCTTTTTACGTTAACAAAGAACTGTTAAATGTATTTCATAAAACATTCTTTAAGCAATGCTTTAGAAAAGTACGAATCTAAAGCAGTTAGTTCAAAGTCAGAGTAGATTTGCATTAATAATAGCAAAATTTTCGCAAATGTTTATAATTAAAATTACAAAGCATTTTGCTATTTTGCGGTCAACCTTAAAATAAGCCTTGTTTCAATGTCAACCTTCTAAAAATTCTTTGCTGCTGCACTTCATTTTTAAGTTCTAATACAATCAGACACTCAAATATTAGTTTCTGTAAAATTCAATAAATTTAGAATTTACTTTGAGACTACAGCTACATATTTCACTCATCAACAAATTAGTATAATCAGCTGCTGAAGACTTTGGCTTAGTTTAGTTCAATTTTAGTCTGATTCGTAAATATTAAACATTTGTCAGAATTGCAGTATACAGTAAGATTATCAGCAAAAAAAGTAAAGCAAAAGATTCGTTCCAATCAAGAAAAAGCAATTGGTCATTAAGAGTGAGTAAAAAAAATTTAAAACTCAAACAGACTATTAAAAAAGAGAAGAATTTTGCAAAAATTATTGCTGCTATCCAGAACATTTTCGATACAGTTAGGCAAAAAAGTATGATTACCTTTACAGCCGTTGCATGCCATAGTTCCGTAATGACGTCCAGTAGCTGAGTCTCCGCATACCTCACATCGTACTTCTTGACCGTCTATAGCTGGAAATTCTTCAGTAAGCTAATAAACGAAAATCAAACAACAGAAGAAACCTGATTAGTATCATCAATAACAAATTACTAAATTCTGTCTGCTTAGAATTTCTTTAGCTTTCTGCTACCATTCAACGTTTACAATTGGCTAGAAAACAATGCTATTTTAAACAGTTTTTTTTTGACTTTTGACCGGGTTACTAATGATCAGTCTAAAAATTTGATTTTTGCCAAAAATTGGCACTAAAATTGTCTCTGTGTCATAAACACTTTGTTTATCAGATTCTTAACTGATCATTCAAATGTGTTACAAATAAAAAGAAACAGGCTAGTAAATAGGCAATAAACAATGTTTACGTACTGTTTATACGACTTTTGTTTATCGCTGCTTATTCTGACTGAAAACTTCAAAAAAATTCTCAACTATTTAAACTTTATCAATATTTCTAGCGAATATCTCGTTGACTAAGAATATCAATAGTTTGTCAGTAACATAATCTAGCAACTTACCTTTTTCTGAACCTGTACTATCTGCCATTACATCCTTTGTTTCAAGCATTCTTATAAATTGAGCGATACGCTTAAAACTGCAAAATTTTGGGAAAAATTGCTTAAAATTATGCATTAAGCAATAAATTTTGCTCCAAAAAAACAAAGACCTGACATAGTAATCATTCAAACCGGCAAAAACTTTTCATGAATGAACTGATAATTGAAACAAAAAATTAGATAAAAATTAGGAGGAAAAAACAAGCAAACAAATTGAATGCAAGAAGTAAGGTAGTGTTTATATATAATTGTCTCTTGCAATTTATATATATTGAAAAAACAAGAATAAAACTGTAATTTTTTGTTGGCAAAAGTTGTAGTTTTTACTGAATAAATGCATATCACTCCACTTCTTCACTTTCTTCTTCTTCTTTCTTTGGTTGAGTTTTTAAAATCAGTTAATAAACTTTGACCAGACATCGTCTATTGTTATTCCGTCCTATCCTTATTTGTATGCAACAAAAAAAATTAAATGTCCAAAGCAAAAGACAAAAGATTTTTTGTATCTCAGGTCTCACTGTTTCGTGGAACAGGTTTTCACTGACAACGGTAATGGTATTTGTCAATAAAAATGAAGAGAAAAACAGAAACATAGACTAGCTTGACTGGTTACACAACTTTCAGAAGCCAAAGACTACAAATTGATTATTCCGAATAAGTGACAACACATCTTTACCTCTGAATAATCATCTATACTTCACAGTTAGATTTGCATTTTCTCGAACAGTAATTCTTCTCCAATACTTGTCGTTACCCGAAAGATTTAGGTGACAAATGCGTACGAAACAAAACTATTATCTACTATCTAAAAAAATAAAGCAAAAATAGATTTCAAACACCAAGAAAAAGCTACACTGTTCTAACAAAAACTTGGAAAAATTCTGTTTGTTTTTTCTTTTTGCCTTCTCACCTTAACGCTGCCATATGCTGACAAACAACTGCCACAAAAATCTATTCAACCTGCGGTTACAACTGTTAACTTTAGTTGTTAAAGTATGAAATTTTAGTTATCTTTCAACAAAATAAAGTTAAAACACTATCAAAGACGAACAGCTTATCTAGTAATAAAACAATGGTGGATAGACAGTAATATAGCGTTCTTTGATTTTGATACATTGGATTTAATGATTGCAAGAACCAAGTGATAAGACATTAGAAGGAAAAGTTTGGCAACAAAAACTATACGCTTAACATATTAATTGATCAAAATTATACTTCTACAACGGTTCATTAAACAGTCTTAAAAAAAAGCAGAAAAAGGAAATCAAAAAACATTGATTTTACAGCACAAACTCCACAGTGCTGTCGTTTTAAATACATTATAAATATTTTGCATATAAGTTTAAAAAAATAAAACAAAAATAAATTTGGTTATCAGCAGCAGAAAATGTGGATTAATTCAGCAAGAAATAGCTTTTGGTATCAAAAAATACATATAAAATCTTTTTTTAAAACTAAAAAAAACTCTCTTTCTGTTGTTTATAAAAAAACAACGTGATTTTTTACGCAAAAAAAAAGTTCTTTAAGAAAAAAATTGTTCAGAAAATATTTGCTGAGAACAGCGAAAACCTAACAAACGCAAAACTTTGAAAGGGAAACATCGATTGGAAACCCGAAACACTGTTGGCAAACTGTCTCCTTATTTCTTTTTCTTTTTTTTTTCTTTCTTTTTTGTCTTCTTCCTGTTCTTCGTCATTAGTATGAAGTTGTTTTGAAAAGCAATAATTTTGTACTCCTACTTTTGCCTAACTTAAATAAAAGCCATCAATCTTTCAGGTCTATTAATGTATCTAAAACCGAGGTAAAGTTAAAAAATCAAACAGGATGATCTTAATAACCAATATTTTTTTATAAAAATTAAGTAAAAGAAAGTTTTTTTTATCAAAAAAATTGATACTCTGCGTAGCTTTCTAAATCTGTAACATTTATCAATAATACTCATTCTTGCAAACTTTTTTTTTTGTTTATCACTGCAAAATAAAACCTCCTTTCTCCCTCACCCAAAAAATAAAAAAGAAGTTACCGATAATAAAAATCCCAAATCTAATCAACTGATAAATTCAACTTCATCTATGAGTAACGTTAAGAAGAAAATAAGATTCATTTTAGTCTAAAACACACAACAGACAATTCATATTCAAACTGCAACAAAAAAATAGAAAATATTAGAAGTGGAAGAAGTAAAATTTTTGAGCAGTTTATACAAATAGTAGCACAAAGAGTTTCCCGACAGTCAAATCGTGCTTTAACGGTTCAAAAACTATTGATACTTTGAATAGGTTAAAGGATAACTTCAGGTCGAAAAACAGATGATCTGATCTTTAAGTGATCTCTTGCCAAAGTCTTTCTAAAATTAACTCCTTTTCCGACACAACAACACATACATAGACACTTAACTAATTTTTTGTCGGCTACTGTTATTCACAGTTTACTGATATGCCTTAACAGTTAGACAGCGGCAATTTTCTATAGACAACGATGACAGCGACGACGACAACGACAGTGACAATAATATCAATTTTTATCAACTTAAAGTTGACAAATAAAATAAAAACAAAAGTCTTCATCAGAAATTGCACACAAATTTTCATCACAAACAAATGTTTAAAATCTGAATAAAAATTAAGCTAAAACAAGAGGAAAAGATTAAGAAAAAAAAAATGATAATATTTTCATTAGCATTACAAACTTTAGTATAAAAAAACACACTCAAAAACTGATTAAAAATAAAAAGCAGGAATTGTTTTTACTCGGAAAAATTTTTGTACAATTGAACACATATAAACATTTTAAAATCAAGAACAGTAATTATCTTCTTTTTTTTAAGCTTTATTATAAATTACATAGTGAAAATGAAAACTAAAAAGAAAAAAGATAGGAGAAATTCAAAAGAGAAGCAAACAGAAATCAAATTTTTTATGATCGATATCTGCAAAAATGATGACAGCATTCTATTAACATATAAATAACAGAGATGAAAGCAATGAAGCATTACAAAAAGTTAGTGTAAACACTGTTTAATCACTGGATGACCATAGCTGTTTAATCATAAATGTTAGAAAACAGAGCACCAAGTGTTGTGTTGGTTAAATAAAATTATGTTGCTGATTAGAAAAATAAGTTCAAAAAAAAAAAAAAAAA
>UXUI01007950.1:7894-23859 GCA_900576705.1 Enterobius vermicularis
AATCCAAGGGAGTAACTATTCATTTTTTGTTGCGTTTCCGACATTATTCGGGTCTTTCCTTCAGTAATACTCCAAACTCTGGGCTACAGCGGTAGAACAGAATTGAAATTGTAATGTATCTGAGAAGAGTTTATTTTTATAACTTTAACGCTCTAGTTACCCACTCAGTGCATTAGGTTCTATGATTGTCTTATCTGTTTCAAGTGAGAAATTGGAATAAAGAAGTGAATCTGTACTCAAAGAACAACAAGATGGTGATTTAAAAATTTTGCGACAAACAAGGACAAAAACCCTTGCGACTCAAGAGATAACGAGTGCAAGCTTCCATGCGTGGATCACACCATGTCTGCACCACGTGTATGGACGTACAAGAGGATATAGGAAATGAAAGGTCGTTAAGAGTTAGTTCCCTAAAAAGTAAAGCAAATGTGCACTGTTTTCTTGGACTGCTAGATAATTCTAGTCGACTTGGATTTACTATAAATGGAAGATCTCCGAAAGCAGTCTACTGAAAACTGTGTTTGGATAGGCATTTTAAATTAAAATATAGCTACTTTTACCATTTTTCTTCGTCAGTGGCTGTCGATGACAGTGTTTATCTGTTGTTGCCCTCGTTGTTAATTAGTTTAAGTCTATAGATAAGCAGCTGCACTAAACGGTGAGATGGTACAGTAATGTGCATTGATCTTGACCATTCGCATCTTGGACTGGTAATTTTCACAGCTAAATAAAATAAGCAGAGAGTTTTCCGGAGTGTGTTGATGATGAGTAGACTGTAGGTTTGCTTTTGAGGTTGGTTTTTCCAGTTTTATTCGTTAATACGATAATTTGAGTCCGGTTTTTTTTTTTTTTTATACGCGAAAAGCGACCCTACTAATGAAAATAAACCTTCCAATTATAGTATATGGCGGTAGAACGGCGCACCCTGGTAAGATACAAGTTATAGGTCCATGCTCTAATTGTCGTCTAAGCATCAGCTATTATTTTCTGAGTACGAGAGATTAAAGAGCCATTCAGGAAGAATACCTTGCCTAGCTCACTGCGGTGAAGGAGGTGGTGACGTTTCAATAGGAGCCTGCGGATAAATAGAAATTATTGGTTTTTTTTCGGCCTTTTTTAGTAAGACTTATTTTTTACTCCGTCATTTCTATTACGGTAAAATGATGGGCAGTTCTGTAGCCTCGTCACGTCACCGGTTAATTTTTTGCATGTGTTATCTTCATCTTCACCGGTCCTTCACAGTCACATCTATTTAAATTTTAATAAGACACTTTTGCTTTGGCTTTCTCACGCAATGCACTCTCAAAAACGGAGGGCGACTTTATTAAATTAAAAAAACTGATCTAAAATATAAGTTAAAAACCTTTAAGTGCGGAACCAATGATTAATGATAAAAAATATCAAGTTTGACCTCCTGCTGAAATTTAAGCGAAGACCGCGAAGAGTGATCTGACATACGGCTAAGTTGTATTAGCCATTTATTTTAAAGGCATTTTTTTAAGACGTTGAAAATTGAACTAACGCATTTTTTTCATAGTCCGCAATTCTTCCATCGAGAACGTCGCCAGTGTAAAGGAATACAGTGTGTAGTTGATAAATTATTAGTCCTGTTCAACTGGAAGACTGTTGAAAGGACCTCTGATAAAACAGTAACGAGAGAAGTCATTAGGATTTAGAAGTGCCTGTTTCCTTCCTTAAATGCTACCCCGATTTTTTCACGTATAAAGTAAGTAATTTTGAAGTAAAAAAGGACGGTGGTAGTCCGATGTTGATTTAAATGGATGTCTCATGCAGTTGATATTAAAATGCAACGATAAAATTCCGTATTGGGATTTAAATCAAAAAGACTATTTTCTAGCAATGTCAATGCTTCGATTTTGACTGAAGAGGTAGCCGGATTTCCTCATTTTTAGTTTTATTAAAACTAGACAAATAAAATCAGCTTCTCGTTTTTCAAGCTCAATGAAAGTACTTTTTAGGAGGACGGCGATGCAGATCTGATTGTTCAGTTTATTTTAAAATCTTAGGTTTTCATGATTTGTATAATGTTCTGTAGAGTAACATTACTGAATCCAGATACAGATGCTGCTTTGCGACACTTGATTGCTCTTGCCAAATGTTATTTTACGCTCGCGCAACTGGATTGATAAAGTACCCCTACGAAACGTCTATGCCAAAAGTTCCTTTTTTTTTTTTTTAAATCTGCCGAATGTGCTCCTCTCAAAATAAGACAGTTTCTTCAAAATTTTTTTTGAATTTTCGAGAAAGCTTTCAATCCCTGAGGTGTTCTTTTATTGCATTTCATCCATCGCATAGAAACTTAACTTCATATACATTCTAATCTGCAATTAAACAGTGCTTGCTTTTCTGAACACTAACTTTCATTGTAAAACAGATCAGTTTACCTAAGACTCAACAGCATGGCTTCTTCACTATTCGCTCTCCGTAGTTTGAATCCGTTTTCTTCTCCAATCAGGTTTCTCTGACCCTTAATGAGTTTCTAGACGTAATATTTGTTCTGAGAGTCTTCCTAAACGCAGGATATGTGACATATAGCACAAACAACTTAATAAACTCCTTCAATTCTTAGTATTAAAATCTACAAAGAGCGAGTTATGGATATATGAATTCGCTGGACTGTTCCGGTAGCCGAAGTGATGACCTAACTCAAACCTTCAGATGGTAATTATTATGCTCGATTCTGGAGATATTTTCACCGTTAATTTATTCCCTAGTTTACAAGAAGAAGACTGCTACGACACACGTTTATGCCGATACTTCCCCGTAAGAGATTAGTGAGTTGGCTGTGCATATCAAAAGTTTTACTTGGTGCATGGTAAAATTGTTAATAAAATTACGAAAGTACAACTTGTTCTGAAAGCGTAAATTCCAAAGAGGTGTTAACAAGTGTTTGAAAGCACCTAATTTAGTACTGGCATCGTCTTCTTTCTAATGTTGCTTCAGTTGTTTGTACGGCTCCCATCTGTCGTACACTTTTCGTACTTTCCTGCAACCCTGTCGCTAGGTCTCCCGATCTTACTCTCCGTGAAAAAAAAAGAAAACCTAAGAACAGCATTGGGATAATGCACTGCGCTAAGAGCACCTCCTAACACATTTCAAGAAGCGAACTGATACCCTCGAATAAAAAAAAAGACGGCACCTTCAAACCTCAGCTGCTTCTCGAGTTTAATGGGCAGGTACCAGTTCGCACGTTAACTTAGTTAAATGACCGCTTAAAATGTTTGTACGACAATTGTCAAGTATTTATCAGATAATACGTAATCCAAAACTAGGAACTTCTACAAATTACTGAAACGGTTAAAGCACAACAATAAATACAAAGAAAACGAAAGAAAACACTTGTAAAATGAAGAATACCCAAACCGCCATTTTTACCCACAGGTCGTCGTTTCTTTACTTTTTTTTTTTGTTAATATTATGTACATGGAAGCCTAAACGTCCAAGTCTCAAGTCCTATCAGAACTGAAGTAGGCATAAAAATAACCCCAAACGACGCAGAAACTACGTTTTGAGCAAAAAGTGGCAAAGCAATAATTTCTCCAACTAAATAAAAATTAGCTTCTAGAGTATAATTTAAAACAACGGTAAAAGATTTCTGGTGATAACAACAGAGTTCTAAAATACTCGTTGGAGCTCTAAAACCTCAAAACCCAAATTACAACATCTAAAAGCAGCACAGCAAAGAGAAAAATCAAATGAATTACCCGATAAATACGTGAGCAGAAAAACTTTCACTAAAAGTCAAACACTTAACCAAGAATATTACAACTAGAAACAGCAAAATAAAGGTAACAATGCATAAATTCAATGAAATCCTATATCGGAAATACAGTGAAAGATCGTGAATGAGCAAATATCACGTGGCATAGCCTAAAACACAAGGCATAACTGCTAAAAAAATCCTGTTGAAAAATTTTAAAACGAGAATGAGCCACCTTATCCGCATCTTCCTCTTAATGACTCAAGCTAGAACTTTGAAACAAATGGGCTTTTGTTCAAAAATGGAACGAGATACAGGTCGGTAACAAAAAATTTTAAAACTAAAATAATATCAAAAATAAAAGCATTGCAAAAAAGCACCAAAAAAATGATTAAGGAACTGTTTCGGCTTAATTCGAGAAATAAAATAAACCTTAAATCTTTAAATAAAACAATATTAATAGTGAATACTTTCTAAAAATTTTAATAGGCAAAAAAATTCTATATAGGTAGCTATGGTTAGCTCAAACAAATTTTTAGTAAAAAGCTCACCAAAATCTTCAAAGCGTTAGTGATCCTATAAATTCCATCGAAGATACCAACTTATGAAAACCTTAATCACTAAAAATCCTATGCATAACTTAAATCATTGAAAACAGGAGCATAAACAGGAGAAGCGTATTTACAGACCCGTAAAGAATCTGATCCAACAAATTATTGGCTGACAGGTGTTATTTTCAAACATAAAGACTTCTCGTGCCTTCTACGCAACTGTTGAACAAACTGAGAACAGAAGTAAAACGGAGCACCATTTGTAAATCTAGCTTTCTCTTTTAAAAAAGAAAAGCCAGAAGAATAATATTTAACAAGATTTAAGACAATACAAACGACATTTTTACTACCGCTGTCAGCATCTTCATCAAAGATAAGTAGGAAAATCAGATAAATTTTTACGGGCCCCACCGTAACCTACTGAGCGGGCTTTCGTATTCATTATTTTTCCTTTTTTCTCGCAGAGAAAGAGGTCCTGTAGTACTTAAAGGTGCAGGATTCTCACTTGCTTTTGGGGGAGAAGTACTTGAAGTTGGCCTTGCAACAGCACTTGTCATTTGTCTTTCGTCCCTATCCTGATTTCCAAAGTCCGACCCAAAATTACCAGCGGGTGGCCTACTGCAATTACAGGTAAAAAGATTGAACAAAATTTCTTTTTTGCAAATATTCATTTCACTACTCAGTATCGTATCTTATAAGCAAAATCTTAATCGAAGAGTTTTTGAAATGAAAAATGTAATACGAGGCTCACAAAAGAATAACTACAAGAAATAGTGAACTACCTTCCCAAGTTATGAATCTCCTGCGATGAGTTAAGTTGCGGCATCCAACTGTTTCCATAAGACCCCCGACGAGCATCATTGAAACCCCGGTCATCTTGCCGCGGAGGCGATCCGCGATAATGTGGTGACAAGCGATGATCCCTGCCCTGAGCATCTACATCGGGAACAACTGGAGAATAAAGCTGCTCAACACCCACTGAAGTAGTAGGCGTAGTACTAAAATATGCATTCTGCGCTGCACCATTTGCCTGCAAATCACAATAATAATACAATAAAAATGGTTTAAAAAATTACAAGCTTTCTCAAAGCAACTTCAGGCGTGATTAGTGCAAAACCAAAGTATAATGGTTATGTCAAGAACAAAGGCATCTAAGCAAAAAAGAATAACTCCATGCACCGTTTATAATGAGTCACAAAAACTTCAGAAACAAAGACTACATCAAAAAAAAAACTGTGAATATGCAGCACAAAATAATCATCAAAAATACCTGGTCATTAGGTCTCGAAGCTTCATATGGTTTTATAACAGCTAAACGAGGATCGGCTGCAGGACGCCTATCTGGCTGGCCACCTAAACGCTTCCGTGGATCGCGATTTGACGTGCGAGGATCAACAGGCTTAGCAGAACTAAAAATTTACCGAATTAGCTGATTGAATATTTCATGCAAACTAGTGATAAAATATAAGCAAAATTTAAACTACACTGCTTAATGGCTGAAGACCTCTACATCAGTTTCGATTGACTAAATAACGGCAATATTTGAATCAATTAACTACCTCAGGACCCCTTCTTTAGCAGGCCCACTTGCTGTCCCAGCCTGTTGTACAGCACTTGAAGTCACTTGTTGCGGCAAAGAAGCAGCGGCGCCCGGTTGTGAAGATTGCGCAGAAGAAGTTATCAGAGTGTTGGTGAATGCATCAAACTGATTTGCTAGAGACTTCTTAATCCGCGGGTCATTACGCAACCGTGCGTCGTTTAGCGATTTCTAAAAAATATTCAATGTCAGGTAAAAACGTGTGTAAACAAAGACGACGAAACATGCAGATGGCACGAAAATAGGATTCAAACTTTATCCAAAGTAAACCTGTAAGATGGATGGATCAATCGAAGTTGTACAAGGTATGTCATCCAACGGGTGAAGCTTCCACGTAATTGCTGAACTACTAGGAATCGTTGGCGCCTCCTTATTTTCCTGATCACCATCATTATACATCGGAGGACTTGCTGGGGAATCTGAATTAAATTGGTAATTGTGTGGTTTCCAAAATTGGCAGATATACTATTATAAAAAGCAGACATTTGCAAGAAATAACCATTTAAATCATCCAAGCCTTTGACTTTAGAAGTAATTCTTTCCAGCATCTTGTTTACATTGAAACCCCCATCATCGTCATCTTCAATAAGATCGTCCTTCGCCGTCTCCTGCTAAAAATGGAAACCTTCTATTCCCCTACCTCTCGAATTACCAGTGAATAAATTTCATAATAATAAAAAAAAAGCAAACTACCAAAAAAAAAGAGCTTACAGATGTTTGAGATGTTGTAGACGGAGCTGCAGCAGAAGCCGCAGCTGACACAGCCGCCATTGTCGCAGGATCAATAGGAGGAGGCATTGGAAGATTTGTAAGAGATGCAGCCAGAAGAGGATCAATCACTGCATTACCAGGACCAGTAATAACATGACGTGGAAAGAAAGGTGGAAAAGGCTGACGAGGGACAGCCATTCCAGGGGGCAGGACCAGTTGTGCCTGAGTAACAGCAACAGATGGCGTTCCCAAATTTGGCACTACAACTGCTGGAGGTGGAACCAAATTAGTTTGCATGCCATCAGAAGTGGTTGCTGATGGGATGAGAATAGGTGATGCCTCAGGATGGCCAGGTGAGGTATTAGATGGCCCTCCGGGCAAAAGTACACGTCTTTTCAAAGGCACCTGCGGAATAGCTATCCGCGATGCTAATTCGTCGTCTTTTAACATCTAAAAAATTCAGAAATGATAAAAATATTGTCCTTCATTATTAGGAGAAAAGAATGTATTTACAGATGATTAAAATTGATATAAAGCCAATTAAAATATTATATTTCTTCTTCCATTCCTAAACTGCTAATAATAAGTAATTCAGAGCTTCTAACTTAAAAAAGTTTTCTAAAACTAAAGAAGCTTTATCAGAGCAGAACAGGTACACAAGTAATACTGAATAAGAGGAGTAAAAAAACACTCTGCAGACCATACTGACAAACCTGTTCAAATATCGGACGAGTAAAATCATTTAATGGTTCATGAGAAAATTGACATTGGTCTTTAGTGCACTCTCCTTTGTGAAAAGCTTTACACGGATATTCTCCATGAAGTAAATTACAATGTAAATTTTTCTTGCAATAACCTTGTTGATAAAATTTGCACAGTTCAGCTTTCCGATGCGAATCTGCCGCATCATGAGAGTAAGCGCATTTGTCGCCCTGAATTAAAAAAGCAAATAAATTTGAAAAAAAAAAAACAACAACATGTCGAATCTTAGGCATCAGTAAAATAACAATAAAAAAAAACATACATCTCTGCAATAACCTTCTCGGAAAAATTTGCATATCTGACGTTCGAAGTGCCCTCCACGGAACCCTCGACCACGAAAACCACCTCGGTAGGGCGGAGAGTGACCTCGACATCGTTTAGAAGCAAAAGGTGGACTTGGTGAACGCCGACGCCTACAAGCAATACTATAAAAGACAACGACAGAATAAAGAAGTTACAATGATAACTTTCATATTTTTTAATTAAGCATACAACCTTCGGTCAAGACGTGGAGACGAACTGCGGTAGTCACTATCACCATACTCATTGACTAAATCTTGCCCAACTCCACGATGAAGTCCTTCCTCACGGATGACTCCCCAACGGTAATCCTAAAGCAAAAATACTCTTGAAAACCGATATTCTTCACTACCATAACAACTTACAAAGAAACAAAACTCGGTAAAAAAAGATGTACAAAGTAAAAACAAAAACTCTCTACCTTATCAGCCGAGTCACCATTTCTGGTTCTATAATCTTTATCCCCTCCACCTTCAATTGGTGATGATTTACCGTATCCATAGTATTCTTCATTTGCATCTATACTACCCGCCTTTGTCCGCTGACTCATGATATTTTTCCATGAATTTATAGCGTCCCCCTCTCTCCCCCGAACGCTCTGCAAAAAAATTCATTCTTAACAGGAAAAATGAGAAACATTAGAAGAAAAAGTTTCTCAACATGCAATTAATAAGAAAACAAGTCAATAACAGCACTAAAAAAAACTTTTTTCAGTCAGATGTAAGTAAAAATCAAAAATTTTGAAAACTAAAAATTTAGACCCCTTAATCACCTCCCCCCATCTATCCACACTTTGTAAATTTTCTCAAAATTAAAACTGTTACTATAGATTACATAGTAACATTTTTGGTGATATTTCACACCAGTTAACAATTCTGCTACGTATGCTGCTATTTCTTTTCATTGGTATATGACATATTGATACTGCTATTTTCTGCAAGTTCTTTTTCCATTGTATTCTATTCTTTTTTCGCTTTCCGTTTTCTATTAATCTCCTTCAGTCTTGGATTACTGTGCATTATTATGCATAATAGTTTGTTTTTTTTTTCTTTTTTTCCAAATGTTGTTTATTTGCGTACCACAACTTCCTCACGATCAAAGTCTCGGGGCTTCCGAACTGGAATAACTGCTGTTGGAGGTACCAAAGCAGGTGTTGGCTGCACAGCCGCACTTGGCTCGGCCATTGTTGCATCTAAAAGTCATATGAAGCACGTCAATGGACCGCAAAACGATTTTAAACGAAATCTCTAGTGATAGTTTTTCAAATGGAATATAAACTAAACCCTAATTCAGTGCACCAAAAATGGACTCAAGTTTTGAATAAAACAATTTGAAATATATCATTTTAAATGACCAATTTAAAATAATGAGGCTAAAAAAAAAATGAATGGTCAAATGTCATTTGTTTAAGAAAAGTAACAAAAGAGAAATGAAAAGGAACTTAGATTACCATCTGCAAATCAAGTGGGAAAATCATACTTTGAAACAACACTAACTAATACTTAATCTAATCTTTTCGGCCGTACCCATCAAAAAACAATGACCAAACTACCTTCCACTAATCAATTAAGTTACAATCACGCTACGAGCTAATCCCAGTAAATCTGCTCAAAGGCTAAACCAATAAATAAGAAGTGGTGGTCACCAGTGAAAAAATTTTTTTGCTAGTAATCTCTTAGCGTCTGTTGATATACAAAACTGGCCACACCAATCATTGTTTCTGCAGAATTTTAGTTGCTGTGGCTTCCCCTCAAAGACAACAAAGTTTAAAATCAATGAATCTTCAATTTAACCATTTTGCAAGTTTTTGTTTCCCATTCAATTCATTTTCCTTCTATTTTTATGCATAATTTAACAGTTATTTGCCTTTCGTGTCGTCATCGTCGCATATTTCGCCTTCCTCAGGCAATTCACCTTCTTCCATTTCATCATTATTTTCTTCTGGATTCTTTTTTCCTTCAGACATTTCCTCAGAATTCAAAGTTTCGATTCCAATTGCTGTCCTCATTACATTAAGCATAACTTCTCATTCCTAAGCATTCAGAGGTTTGACATTTTCAATTAGAGCAGAAGATAAACATCAGCGAATTACCCGGTCATAACAATTATTCCAAGAAAATAAAAAAAATAAAGAGAAGAAAACAACTTCCTAAGTATACAAATCTTTGACACTCTAGACTTCCCAAAAATCCTCATCCTGACGCTTTCTTTTTTAACCTTTCTTTTTTTTTTTCTTTTGCAATTGCACGACACACTTCCGACCACACACTTTTCAAACTCCTATCCCCATCACTTTTCCCTTTCCTTAATCGTACACTTCAAAACTAAGTAAATTTTTCCAAATGGTCAACAAGCAAAAAACATATGCAGTTTGTTAATCAAAAAATTACGCTACGAAACCAACATTTTTAAATAATGCAACCCAATATTCCCTCTAATCGCTTCATTCTTTTTTTTTTTTTTTTTCAAATCATAACCAACCCCAACCGATCGACGACAACAAATAATGGCAATAGCAAGAACAACAATAACGATCACCACTACCATCACATCATTGCCACCACTATTATAGCAGTGACGTGAACTACACAGTCTCAGTCACTCCGTTCAAATAAATAATGCCCAAAAAATTACCCCGTTCACTTAGAGCCCTCATAACTGACTATCTGTGTATAGTTCAAATGCTGATAAATGGTGCTGTGAACGTATTGAGCGAAAAAAACTAATAATAATAATAAACAAAACAAATAAAACGGAGAAAAATAAGAAAAAAAATTCGAAACTCTTGGTGAACAAAAAAAAAAAAAAAAAAAAAATGTTAAAAACCGACCAGACAAATCATATTTGGTTTAGTTAGATCTGTTACTCTTCTTGCAAAAAGTTCAAGGTTTCAGAGTCGAAACAAAAGCAATTGTAAGGAAAGTTTTTTCGGCAAACAATGCTGTCGCGAAGTTCGATCATTCTTCAGACTAATTTCGTTACACTTTCAAATGCAAATTGTAAATGGATTCAGTAGAGAACAAGGTAGGCATTTTCTGCTTGCCGCATCAGTTACAGATCCAATGCCGATCCAGCGATCGGTACAAGTATAGTAGTGATGTGATGTGCGTGAAGTGTGAAGTTTTTGCTGAATGCTATTTTTGTCCCTGTAATTTGTATCTGCGTCTTCTGTTTCTGCATACGTAGTATAGAGGTAATTGCAATGAACCACTTAACTAAAAAAGGACTAAATAAGAGGTGGGGAAAAAAGTACTGAAAAAACAATTACTTTCCTCGCTTCCTTAAAAGCAAAAAGTCTAGCTCCATCTTGAGAAAAATAATTTTTTTACGCATTTTGAATGTTTTTTAAGAATCCTAAACCCTTCCAAAGTTTGTAAACGAAACTGACTTAAACCAAAGATCCCTGCATAATAAAGTTAGAGAGTGAGAGCATAAGAGCGACAATGAAAAAGAAAAAACTAGTGAGTTTTTCTTCGACATTATCGAAAAGCGTTAATGCTCGTCCGCACACCTGACATGATATAAAAGCCTGCAAATTCAAGCAGATTAATCATTGAAATACTTTCGCATGGCGAATCAAAACATCAGCTTTTGAGTTCCGCTTTTATTTACTTAAATGCCGCTTCCCCCTCTCTTCTTTCCCCAATTCGTCCCTCCTGTTAAACATACTACATTAAACGAACCTCCAATCCCCCCTTCCCAAAAAGAAAAAAGGGGCACCTCGAACGCCTCAGAACTGTAAATACGCACAAAGAATATTTTAAAACGCCTCTTATACCAAAAAGTTTCTGACGCTGAAAACCCAACCGAATATGCAACAAAAGTTAAATTAAGGACCTCTGAAAACATCATAATAGAAAAATTTCTGACACTCGCAAATTATAATAATCTTGTAAAACCTAATACCTCAATATCTCATAATTTTAAAAAAAAACTTGGCTAAAAAAAACAAAAAAGCCTGGTTAGTTGCCAGCAAATTGATATCAACTCTGCATAATGAAGTTAATTGATGCACTGCTTAGTGAATAAACGCAAAAACAGTAAAACAAGAGCAAAAACTGTTTTTTCTTTTCACTGATCCTGTCCATAATCAATAGATTTAGCTGCTAAATTTATCAAACAATCAAGTAAAACCGTAACTTCTCACTTGTGTGCTTCCTAATTTAATTTTTGTCCAGTTTTCTGCTACTGATGATACTGTTGCTGTTTAATATTGATGCTACTGCTGTTGATGATAATGCTGCTGCTGCTTGCTTGATGACTCTTCAAATGTTCACGTAATCCTACTCAGACCGGCGAAAGATGAAACAGCAGTCAAGTCGGCCTCGTGTTTTTGTGACAGAAAAAAGACAAAAACAATTTAACGCGCACATTACTAAGACCAATTGAAGAACTTGTTTTTGTAGCTCGAGAAAGAATCGATAATAGTAACTGACTGATTGACCATTTTAGTTTATGACCAAAACTGCACTCCCTTTCTCTCTGCATGTCTGCCCACCCACAGATTTTCTCACTCTCCCCTCTGTCCTTTTCCCAGTAACCACTACGCTTCAACTCAATGACATTTCCAACCGAAAATACTAGACGACTTCACCTCTAAAAAGATATCTCAGAACATTGAAGCCCGTGAAAATTAAAGGAAAGAAAGCAAAGAATGTCGGAAGAAAAACAGAGGAAAACACCCGAAGACTGATCGACTGAAAACTAATTACTTGAGCAAAAAAAATTCAAACGTTTCGACTACATCTTTTTCAACACCCCACTGGGACACATCCTTCAGCTAACAAAACCCAAAGTTTTTCAACTCGTTGCCCTTGTTGTCAGTTACTTCTATCAGAAACCTATTTCAGAATTTTTAACAACGAAAAAAATTCTTGTTACCCACCCTGTCCTCAGCAATTTCGAGCTATATTAACTACTGAAACTTCTCATCCGCCTTTACAGATGTTTCAGCACGTAAACAGCAGCTTCAACTACGGACAGTTCAGCAAGAAAAAAAGAACGATACAGTCAGTCACCATAGAAATTAGTGCCAAAAGTTTCTAAGAAAAGTTCGTTAGCCACCAAAATTCTCTCTTTGAATTACTTATAATTCAAAAATAACAACTTCAATGCACTGATTAATGGTCTAAATGTTTAAAAGCCTCTGAAATTGTTCAAGTTACAGAAGTACAACAAAAACTAATTCTTTTTTCTCTTCCATTACAAAAAAAAGAGCCGTCTAGACCTTAACAAACTACTGAGAGTAAAAAAATATAAGAAATAAATGAGAATGAAAAAACGCATCAAAGAAAAACTTTTATCAGATCCTAAAGTAGTAGATTTTTTTGAAGTATACCCGTATTCCAATGCAAGCTTGCAGTATGCCCTCCGAAGAAGTATTTGGAATTTTACACGCTTCTCTTTCTCCGTTTCCTTTTTTCCTTTGGTTGGCTTAAAAAGCTTTACTTCTTTTAAGCCAAAAACCTGAATGTTGACTGAAGTCGATTGTTGTCGACACACTGAAGGAACTATTCCAAGCAAACTAACTATAGAAGTGGAGGAATATGATGAAAAATAAAGGTTAGCGGAAAAAACTCCAAATGTTTTTTTTTTTTCTTTTGATAATATAAGCCACCAACAACACACACATCACCACCTTTTGTTGCATTAGATCACCACAACTGCACAACTTTGGGAAATTTTTGGAAATTATACGGGGATATATATCTAAGTATTCCAGTATATATATACATATATATATATATATACACATTTGAGAAACACTTCTATACGTTGAAGCGTGTGTACCGCGTAATAGGAGTCCCAACAATGTAAATGCTGCCGCTCTGCGTCCACTGACTGCGTTCGCCTGACCGACCATTCTGCACATCTAACCGTCTGCTAGCCTGGTCTATTGTCATTTACTCTCGCTTAGCGTCGACAACTAAGTCTCACGCTGCCTGGCACTCTTGTCGAATAAGTGACGAAAGACAGTGTCAAGCGACTAGAATGCGATTTTGAAGAGATCTGCACCCTCGTTTTCTCCCGTTTCTTTCGCCACACTCTCTTTAGATTAATACATGTGAGAAGCACACAAAGTGCGCAAATTTGCGTCAATCAACCTGCCACTTCAAAGAACACTTTTAGAAGAGGAAAAACAACAATGAGGGAGATCTCAGAGAAAGAAACAGTCTAAAAAAGTCGCATTGAACAGACATAATGCATCACTAAACGTGCTGAAAACGATCTCGAGCAGGGAAGTAAAGATTCCAGAGACACAGCAAAAAATTAAAGAGCGAAGTGATCTAGACATGCAGAAAATGTCGCAGTCGGAAAACCAGAGAGTCAATTTGTCTGTATTCTTTTTATGTCGAAATGCTCCGGCCGTAAATAACGGTCTTTTTTGGCCGTTTAAAAAATTTCAATCACCACATATCGATTATTCGCGGCACTGAAGGGGAGGGAGTAAAAGAAAGGGAAGGAAGAGAAGAAAAGAAACTAGCATCACGAGATTTATATTACGACCAAGTCAACAAAGTGCTTGAGCTGCTAAAAGTTCTTCAGTTGCTTTTTTTTTTTGCAGGCAGGATCTATTACGTTAACCACGAGTTTCTAGCGCTCACTGAAAGTTCAAGTGAAAAAGAAAAAAAAAAGGATTTTTCTACTCATTAGATAAGGAGAAGGTAAGGAATGAAAATCAGGAAGAACAAAAGGTCCGCTTGTTCAAGTATATTATACATATAAATGCCTTCTGGCTTTCTTCGTCGTCATCCTTTTTACTGCTTTCCAAAATCAGTTCAACAGGAATGTCCAAAGAAAGTCTCCGCGTTTTCAAAAACTGTACTGAAGTTATTTGGTAAAATCTATAACTACGTACAGCAGAATATTGCTAAAATTGTAGTAATGGTACACCAACAATGTCACTACCGTTGATGATGTCGCTAACATCGCTGTCATCGTTGTTCACAGTTTGCCTTTAAATCACGAGTTCTCTAGCACAAAAAAAAAGGAAAAAAAAAGGCAAAAACACATAATAGGAGTGCGATAGGATACGAGGTGATGTACTTGATGAGTTGGTTGTTTTGTTGTTGGCTTTGGATGACGTTTTTGCGAGAGTTACTCTCACGACAAAAATACATGATATATACAGGCGGCAACGGAGGGAAAAAAGTGAGAGGATTAGAGAAATACAGTGGAGGACAGGGGTGGGAGGTACGCAGAAATACATATGCACTCCGACAAAAACTTGTGTCCTTTCTGTATCTGTGTGTTTAACATTTTTCTCTCGTCACTAGCTGTTCTGCACCTAACTTCTTTCTCTGACCTTTTAACTCTTGTTATCTCTTCCAGCTTCCCGCTATTTGTGCTCTTTTTCTTCTAATTTCCCTTCACTTCCTCTATTCTCTTTGGTAACGAACTGTATCGATTTATCTATGCGTGTCTGCGAAACACCTGGACTTCTTGACGCAGCAGCTGCCGTTGCTAAATGGTGATTGGAAAAGGGAACCGGTTAGCGCTGCGGTGTAATAGAGGGAGTGAGCTGCAGTGAAGAGCTGCCATCCCGAAAACTGAACTCGGTTTGGGTCGACTTTTGTCCATGAGTCATGTTCATAACTGAGCAAAAAATAGGCAGAACCAAGAAGCAACAATCCTAGACAGAGATGCAAACGCAGACGCTCGCGCAAATACGCAGACGCACAGCTATCTGATGCAGTAAAGTAGAACGGTACAGCAGTAACAATCAAATTTGTTGACTTGTGAAACATCGGCACCGTTATAGAAAAAGGTTGAGAAAAATAAAAAAAAGAAGGAAAACTTTGCAAGTCAATAACACGATTTGTTAAAAACTAATCATGCTTAAATGGCTCGTCGCTTACTCGCTTATTTTGTCCGTTTTTCATGCTGAAAAAGACTTTATGCTTGTTTGGAGAAATGTATGCAAAGAAAGAAAGGGACGATCAAACAACGGGGAGAGGAATGACGCGCAGAACAAAACTGCATTTCTATTCAGATGCACGAGAAACTCTGCTTTTTATTCATCTTCTCCACATGTCCGTTATATATAGTTGGACTATAACTGTACGACGACTTTTGCGCAGGAAGCTTTGAGGGTATAAAAAAACAAGTGTTAAAACCGAAAAAAGCTTCTTACATTACTTTTAAAAGACAGCAGAAGTCTTTCAGTCGTAGAGCAGAAAAGGGCTTTTCCAGAATGACCGACTCATTTGTCCCTTCGTTATTTTTTTTCTTAATCCCCTCATTTTCCCCTTTTTATTTTTTCATCGACACTTCAATTTTCCGCTTTCTTTCTGCTTTTTGTCGAGTTTTTTTTTTTTTTTTT
>UXUI01007951.1:0-11242 GCA_900576705.1 Enterobius vermicularis
AAGAAGGAAAAAACGATGGAAAGAAAAGTGACGGGTCTGCAGGCTCAGAAGAAGGATCAGCGTCGGATGCAAATGATGAAGGCCGTAGCCAGGTGGTTTCACCTTTACATGTCTTTGTTCGGTAAATTCGGATACTTGTTTTTCTGGTGCGAAAATTGAGGGTTAAACTGCCATACATTTTAGTTCAAAATTTCGTCTTGAATATTTGGTAGTTGTTTCAAAATCGTTTCAACTTAAGGCTTCAAAGGCTTTGCTCGAAAGTTGTGGGGCTGTTTTCAGTCATATTGCTTAGCTGTTTTATTTGAGTTTTTTGGAAGAAGCTTTTCTGTTTTTTCAGAGCTTCAATTTGCTTTTCCAGAAGGTTTCTGATGTTGTTGGAGAGTTTTTAAAGTTTTTAGTATAATGTTTTAGTCTTCCGTGTCGTCTGCAGACGGTGAATCCGATAAGGGGGCGGGTCAGAAAGGTGTTCGCCGTAGGCGAAAGCCTCGTAAAGAGGACGATGACGATTTCGTGTTAGTTGAAAAGCAGTAATTTCGGCAGTAAGTTCTCTAGTTTCGACAGGCTGAATGGGATTTAATATAATTTTTAGCATAGTACGAAGTAATATGATTATCCTTCCGAGTGTACTTCGCCCTCAACAATGAGCATTACGTTGATGTGTTAAATTATTTGAATCCCAAGGTCGTTTTGTGGTTGTTGTAAAAAGCAGCTAATTGGTTTTCAAAGCATTTAAAAGTGTCCTGTTTTCCCGGGTTTTAATTTAAATATTTGAACCAACTTTTAGAAGATCTTTTATCTGGCTGTGATAATGATCTTTTTCGATATAGAAAATTCCGAACAATACTGTTTGTTTCAAATTCGGTATGAAGAGTGGCTAATGAACAATGAGCATTTCATTACCCCACTTGTGATCTGATTGTGATAATAATATTTTTTTCCAGTTTCATGTATGCTGTTCTAGTTAATTCACATGTGGAATTTTTTATGAAGATACTAACCGTTACAGAAGTTCAGTAAGTTTGAGGTAGGAGAAGGATGGGGGAATGTGTAGTCGCAACTTTCATTTCGTTTTTTAAGGATGTCGGTGTTTTTTTTGATGCAAGTGTTGTGTTGGTTTCTCAAGTTCAAGTTTTTCCTGTTGGGAGTATTTTTCTTTGGTCGTTTTGTTGATATTCTGTCGCCCATCCATTCTGGTATCATTTATGGGGTCTGTACTATAGTAATACGGATAACACAGTTTTTTGCTGCATTCTTGTTAGCGTGGTATTAAACCTTTTTCTGATTAACGTTCAGGGTTAATCAATCTCTTCCTTTCAAGTATAGAGCCGTATGGTTTAAGGAGCTGAATTAAGATGGGCGTACTTAAAGAGTAAAAATCACGGTGTAATTTTTCTTATAACTGAGTTCTCAGTTCTCATGAAAAATCCTCTGCTCTTTGCGCTTCTGATGAGTGGTTCATTACAGAGTGAAGTTTTGTTCTTCAGAGCGGCAGCAAACTCTAGGACTTTCTTCTGTTGGTTTCAAAAAACGACTACTTTGTTACGAATTTCTTGAACAAACCTCGCACTCAACTTAATGTTAGCAGATTTTAGAAGGTATTTCTCAGAAATATCTTGCAGTTTGGCTTTAGGGAATTATTAGGGGCATTCAGCAATTTGCATATGCACTTTTATGCAAAGACTTGGAAAGTTACATTTGTCGTTGCGTATCCGATGTTTGAATTGTTTTTTGCTCTTAAGCGATACTACCTCCTCAGCAGCATCCAAAAGTGGGATGCTTAAGTTCCAGGTACTGAAAAGTTGTCGCCGTAATACTCCACTAATAAAACCGCTACTCTTACAGCATTTATTTCTTCCTTCCTAGGCGGCACTCTACAGATCGACTTCGGTGGTGATTTTTTTTACGAACGAGAATCGTTACTTCAATTTGCGCTGGCTACTAGAGAAAATGGAACAAGACCGAACTGGAAAGGACAGTGTTTATCTGTGACAACCACTCACAAACATAAACTTGTCAACCCTCTTCAAAAGTGAAAAGAATACGTTGACAGGTCGCGGGGAAAATTTAAGAGTTAAAATGTTAGATACTTCCTTGGCTTAAGTTGAACAGGAGGATACACCTTTTGAAAAAGTACTTTTGATGGTTATCGTATCTTTGGAACGCTGGAAATAGTTGTCATCCCTTTATGGCTTACTATTAATTCATCTCCTGAATTCGAGAAGAACAAGGCACAAACTTCTCGTCCTATACTGCGTCAATCATGATACAAGTTAACATCAGTAGACTCGCAGTAAAATCTTGAATTCAAAACACTTACAAAAAAAAATTTGTTTCGACCTTTATTTGGCATAAGCGCCATCTTACACCAACCTTCACATCGTATGTAGTGGCCTCTATTTTCCACTTGCAATTTCGTTCTCAAAGTAATTTTGAGATGTACTCTTCATCTTTTTTGCTTGCTAGCAATAACCCTGAGCCAATAAAAAATGATCATACCGTTCAGGAAAGATAAGTCAGTATCGAGCTGAAGCATAAATGATTATGAGGAATATCACATCATTGTTACTTTTTAGCCAGTTTTTTGCCTTAACTACCTGCAAGACGCCACAAAAATGAAATGACATTTTTTTGACGGAAGAACTTGAGGAGAATCATTTTCCTAAATTTTCCAATTAACAGTAGCTTTATTCGTGGGCCTACTTTTACCGGTCTACCGCTGGAGCAAACGTTTTGGAGTCAGATCTTAGGAGCATTTTTTTTTTTGACTCTAAACGGTCTTTAATCAAGCTTTATAACTAAAATTTTTTGAAAGGCACAACTAAGCAGTAATGTTCCCAAATTGCTCTTAATGGCCTATTGTGTACTAGTATGGGCTCAAATTTTGATAACGAGTTGGACTATGTTCGCATTTTAGTATTTCCCGGTGCACCCGCTGCTGGGCAGTCGGACTGTATAGTTAGGCTACAATGTTGTGGGATCGTATCTTTCAAAGAAGCCATTTTTTCATCAAATATAGCACAAACCGAAGCACCGGGAATCCCAAACACAAGTAATGACAAACATAAAAATAAAGCAACCTATCCTGAATTTCCGGAAAGTTAAAGGTACATTTTGAGATCCTGAAGGGGTGAACTAGTATGTATTTGATAGCAAAAGTACTATTAGTCCTACAGATTTCTCTTTTACTATGCTTAACAAAATGTAACATAACCAGATTTTGAAACTGCAGTCAATCCGTTTTTGATGAGGGGTCGATTCTAGGTGTTTCACCCTTACAAATGGCAGGAGACTGGAAGCAAAAAGCCACTTCGCAAATAATCGCCGTCAAACCCCGAGAAAACCAACATTTGTCACCGAATTTCTACTCCGTACTAGTTGTTGAAAAAAAAAAAGGAAAAAATTTGTATCTCGATTACTGCCCCGGCCTCAGCCGTAGCATACTTTCCGTCACTGTTGCTGTAGTACAGCAAGCCAGTTCAGAAGACATTTTTCTTTTCTTGTCAGTAGCAGTAATTAGAGTTGGAGCGTTCAGTGGCTAACTTTGACTAATTACTGAAAGTGGGAGAGTAACAAGTAAATACCAATCTCATAAAGAATAAAGTGAAAAAGAAAGAAATTGTTTTAGTGTCTGACCTTCAACCTGGATATAGAAAAATGAAAGAAAAATCAAAAAAACTATCGTGGTCCTTTTTTTTGATTCTGACCCAAGTCCGAACAAACATTGATAGTTCTACGTCAAAAAACTACAATAAAATCAAACAGATGTGCAGAGCCGTGGAAAAACCTCTACTTTTAACCGTAACTAAGTTTATTGGTCAAACTTTTATTCCGTCACTTCATCTAAAAAAAGCCTCAATCTACCACAACTAATGAAAACTACAGTTGCTCGAAACTGGAAGATTTAACTTCAAATAAAAAAATTGTCGGAGAATACTACAAAGAGTTCCCGTAAATGATAAACAAGCAAATTACGTCCAAAAGTGAAACAAAGCGGATATACATTAAACTTTTTGATGGATCTAACACTATTTTCCTAGAAGCGTAAAAAGCCTTCTTTTTTCTGTTTCATTCCTGCCAATTTTAAGGCCTTATCTTTGTATTCGGCGGCTTTTTCTTCATTTTTTTCGACCCCGTCACCAATACTATACATCCTGAAAGAAGGGAACAGTAGGCATTGCCTACCAATTCTATATATTCCGCTTATATTTCTTCTTCATAATAAAGAACGTTTTAAATAAGGCAACTTAATCCTCACCCAGAACTACCTTCTCTGACTAAGACAGGAGAAGCAATAGCAGTTGGAAATAAACAAAGTACCTGCTAACGTTGGCGCATGCCTGCGGAACTCCAAGGTTACAAGCAATCAACCCGTATTTCAAAGCTAGTTCCGGATCCCGTTTGAGAAAACTCACTTTCTCCACGTTAACCTAAAAAAAATTTAGAAATTCAAAAATGCAATAAATCAACAACAAACAGAGCCTGACTAACGTAAATAAAACTTAAATCTTCAAATACCTGAATTAAAATTATACGTGCAAGAAACTTTCATAGTGACCACAAAATGGCCATAATTTTAAGGCCACTGCTCAGTGTTATCATTCGTCCACTTATAATTTATACAACCAGCAGTCTCGATAACTTTCAGTAAAAATCACTGCACCCCACTCAGAAATACCAATCTGGATACTTTACCAAACCAGTGGCCGTTAGAACTAACTTAGTTTCTGGTCACAATATCTTTAGTTTGAAGAGTACCTTAAAAACTTGAAACCCTTTATTAAAAGAGGTGAGAGGAGCAGGCGATGACGTCACTTTGAACGAATTAAAACACCCAGTTGTTCACTTGGAATAGTGGCACGTTTTAAAACTCAGTACAAGTTAAACGTCCTACTGCTCCAGGACGGCAAATTTACGAAGCTGCAGGCTTGGAAGCTCAGAGGGGATGCACAGGAACTTCGTATAAGGAAAGCGCACATTTCAATAATGGATCGGAACAAGAACAATCAGTACTCTTACTTGTTGCCTCTCTCTACAAGTCATGACTTAAAATCCATATAACAACAACCAACCAACCAATGCAGACCTTCTACTTCCAAGAAATAAAGAAGACTCGCAATCATTTCGTCCCTTCGCGAGGATGAATTCACCACAAGCTGCACCAATCCAAAAAAGATAAATGCGATGATCCACTCCCAAGACCAAGAAGATGCAATGGCCCCGCTTCCTGAATTTCAAGATGCACTAGTACGCAACACGTTTTAACCCAAAAACAATATCTTCAGTAAGATTGCCCCTCGTTCCCAACACCTTCGCAAGGAAAGACCCACATTTCGCAAAGCGTCTGGCAGGATATGGCAACACTTCCTCTGCGTAAATAGCGTACTCCTTCTAAACTTACCTCTAGAGGAATGTTAGCAACTAACTTGGCTTAGAGATAGAAGCTAGGTCATCAAACTACACTGTTGTCGGCATTCGAGTTTGTAGGTTTTAGCATGAAACCTGCAGCAGAAATTCAAATATGGTTCTTTACAACTTTTCTAATGGATTATACGATGAGCTCAAGGAAGCAGAACATATGAGCAAATCTTTTCTTCCTCCTTTTGTTTCTTATTTGCTAACATACTTCTGCTAACCTTTTGAGAAATCTGTGTTTCTTCACTATTATTTTTCTATGTTTCACAATTTGCCCATTTTTACGGAAATTCAGCTTTATGTTGCTGTAGCGCAACAAAAAGTTTTATTCGGATAAATCGAACTTTTGGCAAATGTAAAGTAAGAAATACATGGCCATTTTTGCAACTTCAACACCTGAATGAAATGAGGTCAAAAATTCGGCATATTGGGTGGCTAAAAACATGGGCAAAGAAAGAAATATTTTGCCTGTACAAGCGTCAGCCGCAACCAGTTGCAAGAATGCTGCGCACACGAGAACTGCTTATTATGAGACTGATTCATATTATCAGCAGAACTCGTGTCGACCATTCAGTGGCAGACAAAGAGACATTTTAAATCGATCAATTAATTGAAGAACTTAAAATAATCAACTTAGAAAAGAAAATAAACAAGCAATTTTTTTTCCTAAGACTACTGAGAAAGCTAGTCTTTCTCGACAAAAAATACAATACAGAAAATAAATTAAACTAACTTTTCAATTTCAGAAGAAAGTATTGCTCATGTTGCGCTCTTCCTCTCTCCTTAACCAATTTTCTCTATTGCCTATGAGAGACCCCAGAGACCTCAGATTTCATCCCACTCACTTATCCTTCCCAGTTAAGAACTTCTAAACAAAAAACATTCGGGGGGATGATAACCATAAATGTTAAGATATTTATTGCAATACCTATCACACAGAAAACGAGCTAATAAAATTCTCATTTCTCATTTGTCAAATTTTTGAATTAAACGATCTAAACGTCTACACTTTCACTTTTATTTATCAAATATGTACAGTAAAATGTCATTTAGAAGCTGTTGTCAAAAAAACCAATCAAACATAAAATTTCAATTATTCGAATGTAGTATTTGTATATTATTATTTTGTTTAAAGCCAGTAAACTTCTATTAAACCATTTGTTTGAAGCCAGTAAACTTCTGTTAAACCATTTAGTTCTGAATGACAGGGTGAAACATTCTAAAACCTACAGTACCTGACATTTGAAAAAACTAAAAAAATTATATATTGGGTTCAACCAAGGCAAAAATAAGAGAAACACCTTCTTGCCATCCACGACTTCAGTTCCACTGACTGCTCCGAGATACCAAGTGCTCAGAATCCAACACGACTTCCCATCCTCTAAATCGCACGCTCTGAAGTTGCGAGCCTGTCAGAAGGGTTCAAACATAAGCTTCTTTTACAACCTCCACTACTGAAAATTCTGTCAAAAACAATAAAAAAAGCCACTGTTTAACAAGCAAAAAGATCTCCCCTTACGACACGCTTTATCTTGTCGTAAATGACCGCACTTTCAAAAAACCGAATAGCATTCTGGTTTACCAGAGGTATTTACTTTAAGTTAAAAGTTTCTTCTCAAGAATAAACTTTTAATTGGTTTACTCAATAATTTTCTACTTCTTCTGACAAGGTCAGGCATGAAGCTTTAAGAAGAATTATTCTGAGGGATACCATTAGGTTGCCTAGAACTATTTCTGTATTCCAAAGCTTGTTAGCAACCTAAGTTTATTAAAAGAACACTGACTTGAAGGTTGAAAGGTAAATGGAGCTTTAAAATGCTGAATATGCTGCTAACTACGCAAAACCATAAAAATAACGTCTGCAGATATTCTAAGGAACTACAAAACACAAAACTGTAACATCATGCTAGCATGCTAGCAAGGAATAATTTATTTTTTCCCAAAGCTGTCTTGTCAGGCTTATGCGACTTTTTCATAAACTTCCAAACCAAACTATGTTGAATTTCTGGCACGGACAACAGGCTCTTTATTAAAGCAACGGAAAAACTTTTCGAGAAAGTTAAGCGCATTGTGGGCTATATCAGCAGTGTTCCCTTTCAAAAAAAGGAAAACCTATAACGTATGAAACTCATAAATAATACTTAAAAATGTTAATTTGGTTGATTTACACAGCTAAAGCAGCGCAATGACTTCTCAGTAATCCTTCTAACAAAAGAGGCTATGTTATCCTGAACATCGGCTTATGCCGTCCCAGTAGCACTGACAAAGCCATGATTCAGTGGCAGTTCAAGCCTCTTTGAAAATATCTTTGAAAAACTTTAATTATTGAATTACCTGCGCATGTATTTTTCAACATCTGAAGCTGCCTTGACACCTTTGGTATTGTAGTAAACGAGAGACAACAGATGACATGCACTAGCTACATTTCCTTCACAAGCGATTTTTAGTGGCTTTATTGCGCCCTCTATACTTGGCTCACATTCTAAAAGAAAATAAATCTTAGGAAAATATCCTACCAACCCATAATAGCCAAAAATATCATGACTTTTGTTACCTGGAATATTTCAGGAAGCATACACTTTTAAAACGACCAAAAAATTCATAAAGAATATCACGGGTAGCCACTAAGAGCAGAAAATCAACAGCCGTTTCTGTAGGCTTAACCATCAAAAAAAAAAAAAAAAAAACTATAGATGATAGGAATATCTCTACCGCTGTCGCTTCTGCAAAAAACACAAAAGTCTATTTCGTTAAGCTGCAGGCGATAAAAGTACAGTTTTATTTCTACTCTTTGTTTCTGCAAAAAGCCATAACTTATTTTGACTTCTCAGTTCATCCCGGCAGGAATGCTGAAAAATCTCTCCAACTTGAAAAAAAACAAATGCAAGAATCTAAGAAGGCTTTCAACTAGGACGACTATGATAGGAAATAAGTCCATATTGTGACAGAAATGAGGAAGCGAATATACTACAGGTTTTTTACCACAATGACGCTTTCGGTATGGAAACTGATGAGTGCCGAAACGTAAAATGCATAGTTAATGAGGCTACATATAGAGCATGAGAATTCTAAAGGCGTTATATTTACGATGGAAGCCTGTTGCCCAAACGTAGAAATTAAAATGAACTTCTTTTTTAAGTATATAATTTTTAAAGCAGAAAGAACGATAAGGCTCTTTCCAGCAAAAATGATAAAAAGGCTTCCCATGAGGCAGAAAATGTAGGACAGAGCTTCCCTAAAACAGAACACACCTAACCAAGTCCCTAAAAAAATTACCGTCAAAAAAAGTGTTAAGAGCACCTGGTAAAATTAAAGATCATAGAGCACGCGACCTAATCCCGGAAAGAAAAATCGATTCCACTCCATACTGGAGATTTCATCTTCGCCTGAGGCCAGAAACAAAAACACAAACTGAGCGATCCTAACTAGAAGCAGAACGCATTGTAACGGCCAAAACCAATTGAAAAACTGCCAATAATTTAAATATTTGCGAGATCAGGTAAGCAGAGTGAAAAGACAATGATGTAAAAAATCTAAATTTTTTGTTCGGTAAAAGGATCACCGGTGACAAATAATTGCATTTTCTGTAGCTGCAAGTCGGAAAAGCAATTAGAACAGCTGTCACAAGAAATTAAAACTGGAGTTCTTCTTCTTACTTAAACGCACAATGTAACTCGTTACAAAATGCATGAAGATCAGCGTCACTCAACTTTTAAAACTTATATTTCAAGATGAAGTGGTCGAACGAAAAAAAGAAACGGTAAGTTTAATTTTAGCTGCAAACCAACCTTTGCCGACGATTAGATATTTTGCATACTTCAAGCAGCTTTCTGGATATTTTCGTTTTTCGCAGTTAGTTTTAAAGAATTTGAAAGCCTCAGCAGCATTCCTTCGCATTTGTTCCAAAAATACCGCGTGCTGGTGACATGAGTCTGCTCTATTTTCCTGTATGGTATTGAGAAAACCAACAGTTTAATGTTGCTATATTAAAACCAAATATTATAAATTTGCCAAATGAAAACATTTCGATAGCTAAAAAACGAAACTCTTCCAGACTGAAATGTCAAGAGATAAACCCTACCTTAAAAGGAGCCACAGCAGCTTGCAAAAAAAAAAAAGAAAAAACAGGCGATCACTACCAGCACTTTTGCTAAAAAAATGTTTTCTTGCGACAGGTTAGTGAAGAAGCAAAGGAATTTTTAAGAAGTTAAACAGAAGTAAAATGTGACGCTTACCTTAATACAACCAAAACTGAATTCTAACTCAAGGTTTTTTAGGTACTCTTCTGCTTCCAAATTGGCTTTTCTTTGTGCTTCAGTCAACATTTTTGGTTAACAACAGCAACAGTTTCTCAATAACTTCCTTCAACAAGTCGTCTCAGAGTGCTCTGACTGCACAAAGCAGCCCGTTACTGAAAAAAACTCACTAACTTCTAACGATCACGTATTAAAACCTGAAATTTAACACTGCAGAAGACGCTAAAAAACGAAAAGTGAAAGAGAACGCAAAACGAGGCAGGAAGAGTTTAGTGCTGTTGTTGATCGATACAGCTCAAGGAAAAATTGTTTTAATATCAGGTACAGAAGTCAATTATCTCCTCTTCAATAGGTGCTACCTCTGCAGTAGCCACGGACTCTATTTCTTAATTCCACACGTACCGTATTATGTAGTGCGGTATAAAATTCCTTCTCCTTTTGTACTTTAAAAAGAACTCTTTAACGACTGTAAGAATCGCATCTTAAGACATCACAGCTTGAGGGGCAAGTCAGAATAAGTACTAGATCGTAAATTCAAAGCCTGAGGTGTGAAAAATTAACAGCGTATAGAAAAATCTGTCGCTATTACTACTTCAAAGCAAGTCTCCAAAACAAAAAGAAAAAAGCAATTAAGAAGACGAAGTTGCGAACGACTGAAAGTAAGCAGTGGCCTGAACGGAAGTTACGTAGACCGCCCGGAGATCTTCGTGATTAATCAGGAAGGACCCAATTGTCTGTCAGTTTGTTGTACACGAGTTGAAATTGAGTTTTTTTAGCTTAATAATAAGTGTCGGTGAGAAACGAGTTTTAAATCAGATGACAGTTATTTTAGAGTTGCGCAAACTCTGATTCTTAGTTCTTGAGCAGGACTTATTTCAATAAACAGCCTGGACCGTCTTAATTCCAAGTTGAGCCTTCACTTCCGTCAGGAAGTTTCAAAGCATTTTTTCGAGTAATCCATTAAAGATGGAAAGATGGGATGGAAAGCGTAGAAAAGTGGAAAAAAAGCTCAGTTCCTTTGTGCAAGCGACCCTTTTTCCCTTCAGTCGCCACCACATTAGAAACATCAGTGAGGGGAGAGTAGGGAGGCGATGGAAGAATAAGATATTCAGGAATGTCGGAGTCCAAGAATATATGATAATTTTTAGTTTTAAGTTCTTCATACTTCTAAATTTCTAAAAGAAGGTCATACACCTTTAAGGACTAGCATTTAAGAACTCTTCGTTTGTAAGATAACAGCGTTATACAAGTGAACTTTTTTGCAACGGATACCTCATAAGAAATTAGCGGACAACCAAAGCAGTTATAAGAAGTTAGCAAAAGTTACTAAGTAGCTACAGAAGATATGCGTCAAACGCAAAAAATTAACCAGTGAGGAAAAGATGCGCTGTATTTGCTAGAGTTCTCCAGAAAACTAGATTTTACTTTACGAGGAAAAGCTAACAGTAAATGAACTTTGCATGTGAAACTTACAAACAACCATGCTTCTTCCGATTCAGTGATCCCCTAACGCAAAAAAAGCCTTCCCTTCCATTGAAACGGGATAACTCAGTTCTACTGCTTGTTAGAAGTGC
>UXUI01007954.1:6375-20205 GCA_900576705.1 Enterobius vermicularis
GCATAAAAGAAATCTGGAACTGTGAAAGGTTTATTCTCATTATCATTGTTACTACTAGTCTAAATACTTGAATTTATTAAATATAATCTCTCCTGCTAAACTCTAATTTCTTGACTCCATTTCGCTTTATTACTAGTACTTCCTGAACTCTGTTCAACTGTATTGCTGCTAACTTATAAATTTTAATTTACTGTATGATTAATTTGATAAATATCTTATTCGCAGTTTTTAATACCACCAGTGTAAATCACACGCGTGGCAGGCAATATTTTCTATATACGAAGTATTTCTGATTTAATTAACAGTATTTTCTGTCACAAATTTTGTTGACTTAAGAAATGAGTGATTTTTGTTTCGACAATTCCAGCTCTTGAACAAGAAACTTGACATGCTCATAAAATGGTATAAAACCGTAGTGGTCTTCACCTATTGTGCCTCTTTACTTTGGCGGTACTTTATAGACATCAGGATGCTCCATTTTGGGTGGAAGACCTTTTCCGAATTACACTTCTTTTTTTTGTGCAATTATTTAGAACACCTCCAAAAAACTTCTCTTCCGTTGAGGGTGTCCATTTTGGGACCGCCGTATATAAAAGCCTGGTTTCAACAAAGAGGGTGAATAATCAAAGTCAGTCTTCACAGTTGTCAGAAGTTTTCTGTGTGTTCCTGTGTGAGGTCGTATTGAGGTAAAACATCAACTAGAGTTTGAGAACTTTGCAGAGTTAAAAGAGCGTAGTGGGGAGTTGGTGCTATGGATTATAAGGGCTGATAACATTAATCATCAGTAGACTGCAGGAAAACCAAAGATCGTTTTAGGCATACTATAGTAGTCGCCTTCCGGTTTAGGGAATTTGTCAGGTAGCTACAACAATACCGCTTTTGCGTTTCTTTTGATATTTTAACTTTTAGTACTCTAGCTGTTTAAAAGACCAGAGCAGAGGAAAAACAAATGCGAAACCAAGACTTATTTTTAATTCAGGCAAATTTTGATTTGTAATTAGCAGCAGCTTTGTATCAGCTAAAAAAAAAGAAAATTTCAACAACTCAGTTTAAATTTAGTGCTTTTTCAATTCATATACCTTGAAACTCTCAAACAATTTAGCAAACATATGTGGCTATACTTTATTAAATCAACTTTTTCTCGTTATTTAACTATGTAATTTGTAAGAAAGTTTACTCGAACAAAATTTTATGCACTAAAAAAATTGGTACATAAACTATTTTCTGAACAATTAAACTATATTAATTTCAATGACTTCCTCGGAAAATAACTGCGAGATTGTTGAGTTACTTAATTCTGAACGATTATCAAAACCTTTCTGACAGCAAAAATAATTGTTTTCATAAGACAGCAAAAAGGCGAGCTGTAAGTGAGCTGTAAGCATTCACACACTACATTTGAATAGCGAATTTTTACTGTTAACGGAATTTTTGATTAAAAAATTTGTATTTTTTCACTTCTAAAAATTTATTTGATTTTATGCCATAATTAAGCTGAGTAAGTCATTTGAACCTCATTGTTTGATGAAGTATTACGAGCAACAAGTTTAAAAGACTACATAATGGGTCCTTTCGAAATCTCTTGCTTTGAAATGTCTTGTCAAAATCGGTTATTAATAATTTTATCTGAATCTACTAGTATTTCTTTGAAGAAAATAAGTTACCTAAAACTTGGAATTTTCTAGAGGGTGGCTAAAACAGCGCCCGTCCACCCAAACATTCATTGGAAAATTACATAGATGAATTTTTGACGCCATTATATTCGCTCAAAACAAAATGAATTTTCTGACACTTTTTATGCAAATTGTCAAGGTCCGCCAAGACCGACTGAAGCACAGGATTTCTTCAGCAACCAATTTTTTTATGAATTTGTCGGTAAACTCGAGCTTTCACTACATTTTTAAAGAAACTTGCTACAGTTGTATAATTATCAATGAATTATTACATTATTCTCACTCTCTCATTCTTTCTTACTTCCTTCTGTGGACCCTTGTCCTTCTTTTCATACAGTGCTCTATGGTGACCCTCAATACAATCGAAACATGGACGAGTATACTTGCAATTGGAGGCTAATTGCTTAGGATGAAGGCAACGGGCACAAAGAATTAATTCGCTGATTCTCTTTTTTCTACTTATTATCGTCTAATACTTAGAGCATTCGTCGTGATAGTGATCTCCCCTACAGGAAGCACATGGGAATTTAAGTTTTCTGTCACTTATTTCAGTAGACTGACTAGATGAAGATTTAACTGATTGAATAATCGGCTTTTGCCTTGGCTGAAGGATATTCCAATCTCTTTTACTAGATTTATACTCAGCAACGGTATAGGCTCTTTCTCTCAGTCTAATCAATTCATGAAATTTTTCTCTCATAATGTTAACGTTCTATTCCAGACTTCCTAATTTTGCCTCCTCCATTTTAATAAGAGCCCCGGTGAAAACATCTTTTCTATTTGGTCCACTATACTCGGGTGGTTAACATTCTCATCGTAAGCAGTCAATTGATTACAGATCTTATCAATCATATCTACTGTCGTTCGGATACTATTCAATTGAGGTTCTGCGCAACGTATACCACTGAGGTGATGATAAAGTGCGGTCTTGATCAATTTCTTCTCTCCAAACTGTCTTTTCAAAGTTTAGATCGCACTCTCGTAGTTTGCAATCGTAACAGTCGTTCCTGGTGTCGTTGCATATGAGCTTCCTTGTAAGCAACTCAAAATATATGTAAATTTCTGTGTAGTTGGAATATTTACTGCGCCAACCGCCGACGAGAAGCGTTCTCAAAATTCCATCCAGTCTTTAGGATCTCCGCTATAAGATGGAAGACTTAGTGGGGGCAGTTTGATCCTGGAAGACTGCTTATCGCAACAGCACACGAAATGGCTTGAGGACAGCAGACAGTAACGAGGCCCGACATAGCCCTGTGGGAACGCTCTCGGAGGTTATTTGGTGGATCACCGCAATCACGAATGCTATATAAAGACATGGTGTCGCGACGGCACGCGAAATGGCCTCAAGGATCGAAGACGATAATGGACCAGACATGACCCTAAGAGGAAGCTCTTGGTGGTCATACTGGAAGATCATTGCCAGACAGACAGTATAAAAGAGCAAGGTGTTATTAAGAAATTCAGTCTTGCGAAAAGAAAGGTGAAAGTTGGTGATCTCTCTTGAAACTTTGCTGTCTCCTTCCTGTAATTTCTAAGCTTATTTCTTTGTTCTTTTCTTATTGTTTTAATTACTCTGTTAAATAGTTTTTATTGTTCTGCGTTTCTTTGGTCAAATATTATTTGTTCAACGTTATTTGTTTTGCTTGTGATAATTCTTTATCTTATTACTAGAAGGGGCAGTAAAGGTCGGTTTGACCTGTGTTCCTGTTCAATCTATAATATTAGAACTTCGGTACGGTGGGAGTTTAGGTTAGTGAACAGTTTGCTCAGTGATTTAATCTCATTTTCTGTATCGTCTCGATTATTTCGCTGCTTGTAATATTCGAAGGATTCAACGAATAAAGAATTATTCAAATATAAAGTGCTCGACGTTAGCACCCTACGTAGTTACAGTCCTCGAATTATATAGTGCTGCAAGCATCAGCGACTACGATTGCTTGCTGTTTAAAGTTCAGTAGAAGTTCGGTTCTCCATAGGGACACTGTTGTGATCGACTCCTCAACTGTTGTGGTCAACTCCCCAATTAATTAAATAGACCGTCGGTAGTCGCGACACAAGGTACGCAAGAAGGAGTTATCTGTAGTTGTCTACAGGAGTTGTCTACATTGTTGTTATCGACAACAGTGATCAAGTTTCATCTCAATCCTCCTGCTCTTCGCACTACTATCATATTTTATTTTACAATTTGTTCTTCCTTTCGTTCTTTTGTATTGGTTTTTAGTAGTTTAAATTTCTTCTAATTCTATTACTTAAAGTTATTTCAGTTTATTTATTGTGATAATTCTTTACCTGTGATGGTTGGGGATCAGTACTGGTCTTGTGAACCAGCGGTTTTTTCATTTATGTAATATATCACTTCTCAAATAAAGAATTATTAAATCAAATCAAACGGCCGGCATCGTTAAACGTTACCACTCTGAACTAACGTAAGCAAATACAGTCCTCAAGATATATAGTGCTGCAAGCATCGGCGACTACGATTGCTTGCGGTTTAAGAAGAGTATAAGTTTGGTTCCCCGTAGGGACACTGTACAGGAGTTGTGATCAACTCCCCAATTAAATAGACGGTCGGTAGTCGCGACATTGCTCATTGGCGCATACGATTGTTGGAGTTTCTTCTCTTACTTTTGCTGCGCAGTGCGTCATCCGGATGTCGATAATCCTTCTCACTATCTTCGTTTTATCTAGAGTAATCACGAAATTCCCTGCATTGTCTTCTTTGGTATATTCCCCATACAATCGTTCCTCCTTTTTTGCTATTTCCGGTGATGATACCGTGATCAGTCGGCACCATTCGTTACTGCCGTTTTCCAACTGTTCTATAGCTTTGTTCAAATATCTCTTATTATAAGTGAGCGTCTGTAACAGTCTTTGGCATTCTCGTCTACCCTCGGGTTTATCCGTCTCTTCATCCGCCGTTTTGAAATAATCTTGTAGACGTTTATTGACACGATTATAGCTTTACGGATTCCAATAGACATGATTGAGAGAGCTTAAGTTGATTAAACAGTTGCCGTTAGGCTGTGATTTTAGAGAAAAACCCACTAGTCTTTAAAGTGAGGCTTTCTCCCGGCTCGTGGCACCAATAAATTGAATTCTGTAGTGGAACTTTTAATCCTTACAGTAACCCAATTTGAGCTAATTTTAGGCTTAACTAGACCTCTCTTGTTACGGTAATTCCTCTTCTGTCGAAAAACCATAATCCCTTCCACTCTAGGGAGCTCTCTTGTTTTAAGCTCCTTATAGCTTAAACTATTATTCTTGACGCTAGGTAACTTCAGTGTATGCATTGACTCTTAATGAAAGACTTTATTCACTTAAACCCGAATTTATAAGATAGTATAAACAGAAATTTTTTTTTTTTTTCGGAGGGGGAGGGGAGTGGTAGGAGATAGATGGAGCAAGACATATCAGAAAGAAAACAATAAAGCTAAGTAGACAACACGATGAAATTATTTGACAAGAAGCTTCATAACCAAATTACTGACCTGTTCGATGGATTCAAAAACTGCACAGATTACAGAAATAAGAATAACGTACAAATCACGAATACTTGGAACCAATTTTATTTCTCCAAAAATTTGAGGATAATTTCAATTATGATAGCAGCGAAGAGATTTGACCAGTCACGACGATTGTTCTGCATCAATAACAAAGTTCAAACTTATAGTTTTTGGAACAATGGATATCTTCCTCCCTTTGAGCAACTGTTTCGTTTGGCCTCCCAAACAAGAAGAAACTCTTTGTTTTCCTACATGGCTAAAACAAAGAGTATGTAGTACTAAATGTTTCCGGGCCTTGAATTTGCTTTGTTGGATTTTTGGTGTTAACAGGACTTTTTTGTAAAATTTTCTTTAAAGCACGTGCCGACAACTTTGGATTGGTGATACGTTTACTGTATGCTGTATTTTAAAATGTTAAGTGTTGATGAAATCGTCGACAACGTTATACAGCACCGGGTGTGTCTAAACCGGGAAAAAGTAAAGTATAAAACTTTGTTTGTGTGAACCAATGTAAACTTACTAACTCCCTCTTCTTTGTTACTGTATAAGCAACAAGAAACCTACGAGCTTCGCTCAGATTCAAAAAGAAAGTAGCGATACCTGCTGCAGCCGTCAACGGTGCATCTGAATCAAGCAAAAGTGATTGGCGACGTGCTGTGAAACCGCTACAATATGCAGGACTTTGAATTAGACTAGTGACGGCCTAGTGTCTGATCCTATTATCGCAACACTAATTTAGCTCTTAAACTCAGGTTATTATGACGATTATACGCCATCCATAATCCTGATAAGTCTTTCCAGTAAAAACCAAAAAACTGTCGACCTTTCCGCAACAAAGGAGCAAAGTGGGTTCTTAAAATCAAGCGGAAACCTAGTAAAGCAAGTACCATCTGATCAGTAGCTGCAGTTTTTCCTTTTTTTGAACTGAGCATAACATAGCAACGACTAAAGAGAAGCACTATGTGTCGCGACAGTGCGCGAAAGCGAACACTAGACCATAGATGATCTCCGTTCGTCCCTAGAGGGAAGCTCTTGGAGGGTAGATAGCAAGTCACTTCGCCCAAAGTGCGCTATATGACCAGTTGACCAGAGTGGCTGGGGACAGTGTTTTTGTCAGTTTACCAGTGTTAACGGTGTATATTGAGTAGTATCAGTCGACTGGATTAATTCAATTCCTATTAAGTACTCGTGCAGTTAGTTCGAGAATAGCAATCGAATCACCGATTCGTTCTTGTCATTCTAATCATCGATCTTCCTTTGGCTTTATTTCATATAATAACCTGCCATTTGGTAGCTTTGCCCTACCGTTTCTTCTATGGTTTTCTTTTACTGCTGTATGTTTATTTGTGAAATTCCTGAGAATCCTGGCAACTGCTCTGAGAACCCTTTCATATTATAAAGTAACTTGTTGATAAACATTATTAGTTAACCGCTGTCGTACATTATAAACCAAAAGCACCACTAAGATCTGTAAAGGTAGTGAGCCGCCCAGGATAGAGGTCGTATAGTCCTCTGGCTAGCACTGCAGGCGTTGACAACTACAATCGCTTGCAGCGAGTAAGTTTGAAGGATACAGAACCAAACAGGAACGCTATAGAGGAGTTTCGTTCCCCAATTAAAAGGGTTGTTGGTAGGTGCGGCAAGATGTTCAGTATCTGAAACGCATCCCAACGACGAAAAAGAATTCTCTTCATATCCAGCCTAATAACTTATACGAGTGTGCCCTTCAAAGAATTGAAAGTTCTTTCACTCAGAGAATTCGTTACTATAGAATAAAAAAGTGCAAGCTTTATAGATGCTCCAGGCTACTGTTTGTCGCAACGGCATGGTCTCAAGGACCGAAGACAGTAACGAACCAAACATGACCCTGAAAGGACGTCCTTGTAAGCATGCTGGGAGATCACTGTCTAATCGAAACGTATAAAAGAAACAGGAGGAAGCGACTTTTGTCGCAACTGACATTCGAAGCAAGTGATTGTTTATCATCTCTGTTTATTGTGCCCATTAAGCAGCTTTGTCAGTTTTACTTCAAATTCGTTCTTGTTTAGTATTATGATTTCAAATAGTTTACTGTTTAGCTTTTCTTAACCTCCTTGGGTTTTCCCTATTTATTCAAAGTTATTTTGCACAGATTCATTGTGATAATTCTTTTTCATCAATTGTTTAGGGAATACTAGTAGTTCGCTTGACCAATGTCCCTTTTCAGTTTCTTAGTGTTTGATATATTGCTAGGGTTTAGGTTGGTGATGAAGTGCAAAGTGAATTTTACTTATTTTCTGTATTGTAAGTTTAAGCGTTCGACAGTGATACCATCTGGCATCCTTCCAAAGCTATCCAGTTGTCGATGTTTCCAATCGAAATAAATGATGTCAAAGGTGCAGCACAGTAAAATTTAATAACAATCAAAATTCCAGTATAACTTTGGATAAAGAAACAAAAGCAATCTTGTTCATAAAATCAGGGAACGAAGCATTTCCGATGCTCAAAATTCATTGTAATTGTGTACTCTTTATCCATTTTTGGTGAAACAAAAATTTGGCTCTTTTCTGGAAAGCCAAAGGGCCAAAAATTTGACTTGAAAGAGAACTTTGTTAATATTTCTAAAGATTAGATTTGTCTTATTGTCATTTTCATTAATTACATTATCTTGATTGGTAAAATCTTGCTCACTCTTTGTGAACTCTATTCGAATTTAATTCCTGAACTCTGACATAACTGGAGTCATTGAAGGTCAGTGAATTTCAAAATTGTATTTTAATTCCTTGTCGAGAATTAAATATTTTAATTGCTTCCTTTCTGAATTTTTTTGTGTATCTATCTCCTTTACTCTTTTGTGATTCTGATGTTTCTCAATAGGCTTGAGATTTTGAAAATACTGGCAGTAGTCACATGAAACTGATACTTTTATAAGTGAAAATTATTTTCCTTTCTAAATTCTAATAGTCTCGTTCCATCTCTGTCTATTCTTCTGCATCTCACTCCATTCGCCTATCACTCCACGTCAAATTTGGAAAGATTATAAGTTATCGCCAACCTGGACCATATAGAGCTCGATATAAGGGAGCCCTTTAGAATAGTGAATAAATTAAGGTATTTCTCCAAAGGGGAAATTAGTCGTAGTAAAAGACGTTTAGCTGAGCGTTAATTCGACCCAAACTGAGTTACTGTAGGGATTATAAGCTCCGCCACAAAAATCCGTAACATAGCGTTGACAACTACAACTGCTTGCAATGTGTAGGCGTAGAAACAAGGATCCTCGTAGCGACGCTGTAGAGAAGATCAGCTCCCCAATTAAAGAGTATGTCGGTAGTTGCGATAGAATTAACAGAGCACTAAGGCTTCCTAAAACTTTTGAGGGTAACTTACTTTCAACAAAAACCTTAACTCACATCCCCGCCAGATATACGATTGCCTAGTGAAAAAAAAAGTGCAGAACAGCTCATACTAATATAAGACAGGCGAAAGATTTGATTTCAATCATCAACCGCGGAAAGTATAGAAGAATTCATTTCCGCTTGATCTTTAAAATTATGCACTGATCTTTTGCAATGGTAACGGCTTTTTGGAATCCTGCCAGTAGCATAGTTTTATTTCGTGTCAGGAGAAGCGTAACGAAGAGATCGAGGAAATTATGCGGCCGCAGTCGTCTCAACTTTTGAAGGAAACCTGTTTTATATTTATTTTATCGTTTCCTGGAAATCCAGGACCGTGGTGACGGTGCAGAGCTGCTTCTATGTCGTTACAGGATTTATGGTTTATTCTAGTTTTTAGGCAGCTGTCCTGAAATAGTCTAGCCGAGAAGTAGTTAATTCGGCACTTCATAAAAGGATGGGCAAGAAGGATAAGAGCTTGACCGGAAAAAAGCTTGCGAATTCCGCAGATACAAGGTTTTTTACTTTCTTGTTTACATTTCAGCTACTGGTGCTAAGACTGAGCTTCTTCTTCTTTGAACGATTATTTTTTGATGCTTAGCTTTGTTAGTGCCATTCAAATTGCTAAAACTGCTTTGAAGATATCGTTTACAAAAAGAGTGGCTTGATTTGTCCAATGGCTCTTATTATAACTTTTTCATCACGTCGTATCTTTCTGTGTGCTATTGACACAGTTTCTAGAGTATTTGAAGAGGGAGACGCTTATGTCGAAGAAGCGACGACGTCCGATACGCAAAGGAAGGAGCGTTTTGAAAGTGACCATCACGATTCTTCCTCAGAGGATGGAGATGGTGAATACAACCAGGAAAATTTCAATAAGTTAGAGCGCTTGTTATCTTCTCGGATTTCACTCCTTGATAGAAGTGTAACAGAGTATCGTTCTTTAAAAATTCAGCTATTTGGCACTAACTTTAAATATTTTCATAAAGCACTGCATGACCTGTAAGAGTTTCTCCTTTTTATTCCTCTTAGTACAAACCACAGTAGTATTTCATTTAGTTTAATAAAATAAACTTCAGTTTGGTAGTGAATACTACAACGTTTGCATTGTATGTTTATCATAAGTTTCAAGGCGCGATCTTTCTCTGGCGCTCAACTCTTCAGAGGGACTTTCAGGCAGTGACGAGGGTTCTATGGAAGGAGAAACCACATTCCGCGAAGGTTATTTTTTTAATTCGGTTTTTGTTTACTTTCAAGCTACATTTTTTTTTTCTGAAGTGGTTTTAACTTTGTTTTTTAGCGATAGCAGATATGCCACTGGGTAAAGCCATAAAGCTAAAAGAAAAGCTTGGAGTACGTCTTTTTAATAAAGCCTTCTTTGGCTCTTCCTCTACAGATAAAACGCAACCCTATAAGCCGGTAAATTTTATGGACATTTCCTTCTAAAAGTGCAATTTTTTAGCGTACTGTTGTGTTGCCTCGTTTTTTACTATTCTTAATTTTGTTTTTGATTTTCAGCGTACATTCAAACGGGATAACCCAAAACGTCCTCGGGAAATATCCTCAAAAAAGCGTGTTCCAAAGTTCCGCAATATATTGGGAAACGAAAAGATAAATAAGAATATTAAGTTGGGGTTTCAGTTGCCGGAATTTGCTTTTTGTTTTAGTTGAACCTGCACAGTCATCTTGCAGGTACGACCCACGATTTGATGAACGTTGTGGTGCTTTTGATGAATTTCTATACAGAGCTAATTACAGTTTCTTAGATGATATAAGACGGGAAGAGAAAAAGGTATGGTTTTTATGTTATAATTTGTTTTAAGAACATAAGATGGATTGTAAGTGTTCAATAAAATAGATCTCTACAGATTTTGAAAGCTGAAGCTGTCGAATTGGAGCGTGAAGATCCTGAAAAGGCTAAAAAAGTAAAAGAAGTTTTAAAGAAAATTGCTGATCGGGAAAGGTTCCTTTTTTTCTGATTTTAAACGTGCTTTAGAGATATTCATTTTTGTCTCGTCTGCATACTTTTAAATTTTGACTATTTTTAAATAATTTTCTGCGGGTTTTTGCTTGGAGTTTTCATTTGTTTTGAATCTGCAAATCAGCTTTTTTCAAACTTTGTTTATCTCATCTCAGATTGATCACGTTTGGAAAGTAGCGCTTTAGACTTTTAAAAGCATTGCTGAAACAGTAACCTCCGGTTTCATTAGTTCAGATTTAGGAAATTATATCTATATTTTTATCCGAAAAAATCTTGAGCATTTTGAAAAAACTTAACTTTTTCTAATTTTACATCCATCCTAACTTCGATAAGAGAGTTGTAATTTTGTTGTTTCAAAGGAGGATCAAAGGTGAAGTGATTCGTTATTTTTTTAACAGTTTTTTGGATTTCAGTCTGGTAATTCTGAAGAAAGTTATGTTTCAGTCTAGTAATTGTATGCCTCCTAAAAGATGGCAAATTGAGTCGTTTGTTAATTTCCAATTTGCTTCTGAAAATTTAAGAAATAGATTTGTTCGAATTTGTTAAAACTAAGCGTGACTTATGCTGTTATATTTGATTTCATACAAACTGAACTATTCTGCAGAAGATATTGCGTAGGTTTTGCTTATTTAAAGGATACGTTATATTTGTCGACAACATAGTTTGGCAACACAAATTTTGTTTTGAACAGTGAATTTCTCATATCGTTTGGGTGTTTTAGATCGCCGATGAGATGTTTTTTGTTTTATTCTGAGAACTATTCCTGATTGCCTTCATGAATTATAATAACTTCTTTTACAAGACTGCTAGTGCTAGAAACCACAACATTTTTGGAGACATTTTCTATGGTTTTTTTATTTGTAAAGCTAGATTTCCGAGGTGTCTTGCAGCTAACTTATTTTATTTTTTGAAATATTTACTGTTATCTTTTTTAGAAGCTAGTAGAAGGGCATATCTTTACTTCATTGTAGTATACGTTTTGTGTGAAATGGTCTCTTAGTATTCTTACTATTAGAAGTACTTAAATTAATGTATCTTTAAGTCCAAATTCTCTTTCATCTTTTAAAGGCGCCTGTGATTTTCGCTATCAGGTCGTAAAAGAGGAGAACGATGAGAATAGAAAAAATATTCCAGGCAAATAATAATGACAGATTTGTATAATTTTTGAATTATTTATTAACCTCTATGCAGTTTTGGACAATCTTTAATTTTTCAGAAAAACCCATTTTTTGTTGACTGATAACTACATGTTCAATGTTAAGTTGCATCGGTATCACGTTGGTTGAGAGGTGATAAACTCTACCAATTGGTACGATTGTGCAGGTCTTTTAGTCGCCTGTTGTTGGTTTAACAAACCACTAATGGTTAAATTGTTATTTTTAAATGAAGTAAGGTGCCTGAACAATGATATTTGTTTGCCTGCCGTTTGATCTTTTTTCATTCATTTTTAGTTTCTTAAATATTATTTTTAAACTTTTTTTTTCGTGGTTGAAGTTAAAAAGAAACCAGTTATTTCCAAGACTTTTAGTAACAAAGAATAACATGCTTTTAAGAATCACCTCATCGTTTCTCTCTTTGCATCCCTTCTTCTCATATCTTTTTGGAGTGCATCATCGCTAGTTAGGAACTGGTTGTAATGCATTTGAGTTATTAGCTTTTTATTACGCTTGTTTGTTTTTTACTTTTCTTCAAGTTAATTTTCTTCCAGTGAGAGTACTAAGTGGATAAATGGATAAGTGTTCTTCGAAGATTTCAGGACGCTAGCAGAGTCTGATCGGCGCAAAGAAGTTATTCGTGAGTTACGTCGGGAAAATAATGAAAGGCTACGACAAGGACTGAAGCCAGTATTTAAGACGAGAGGTATGTTTATCAAATTGCACCATTAACATACTGTATGGAACTATATTAGAGTTTTCAAGCTTTTGGTGGATTTAGCATTCTGCTGCCATTCTTTTTTCTTACACCTTTACCTCGCGAATATTGTGATTTTCAGCTCAAATCAGAAGAAGAGTTCTTGAGAAGAAGTTTGGAGAATTAAAGAAAAGTAATAAATTAAACAGGTATATGCAACGGCGGGCGGAGCGTCAGGCAAAGAAATCTAAAGACCTTTAAGCATGCATTTCTTGTTCGCTGTTATTTTTTCATTACAGGTTATGTCGTCATTTATGAGTTCTGCCATCTTTTCTTGTGTCTAATGCCTTGTTTTGAATCAGAGTTTTACAGTATGCATCAATTTTTGAAATATTTTTAATAAATTAACGATTTGTACAATATTTGAAAACGTTTATTTGCTTTTTTTTCCGAAAGTATAGCAGAAGTTTTTACAACTTTGTATGTATGGTTGAAGTGATAGAGATTCTACGAAGGAGTTAGCTCGACTGCATAATGCAGTTTGAGTGACATCCAGGAATGGTTAGGGTTCGTGAATCTTGCCAGATAGTCCCCTTTCTTGCATTCGATGGATCCTTGTTCTGGCGTTTTCACGGTAGTGAGAGTTATTTTAGGCCAAACTGTTATTTCCTCACCATTTTCAATTCTGATTATGTCAAACTCAATATCTCCAGTGACCGTAAAATGCCATATAAGTGTTTGTCCATCCTTTTCGCACTTCCTAAAATTGACAGCAGTAGAATATTATATCAACTTGTGAGACGTTTCAGTTTGATTTTTTATTGCTCTCATTTCCTGAAACACTATTAGCAGTACTGTTTTACCAGTTCCTGCTTTTGTAGGTTTTTTTGCGTTGGCAACGACGAATTACTTGTAGCTGCATTTCATAATTTGGGGTTTAACGCTTGTTTACAAGAAAATTATAGGTTGAAATTAATTATAAAATCAAGAAAAAAAGTTTGTTTTGAGAGATTGTATCATATTATGCTTAGTTTACGGGTTTGTGGAGTTTTAAACAGCTTCATTAATTCACTGATTACCGCTCTGTTGAACATATTTAGAACTGCATGTTGCGTTTAAAGACACCTGTTGTTTTATTTGGAGTGTTTTATTTTAGATTCAACGTATGTTAAAGGGGAGTTGGAATGAGTTTGAAGTTTGCTCTTTTTGGCTGCTAAGTTAAAGAAATCCTTTTTATATGAATGACTTTATTCTTTCTTCTGTAATCAGGCAAAATTTTTTTAGAAATTAATCAGAAAATGGGCTTCCTTGGTTCTCTGAAGGCTCTGTTTTGAAGTACGAGGAATTTGAATGGGGAAATATTAAAACAGTTTCTTAGTAAAAGTAGTAGATGTTTATTCAAATGTAGAGTTGAGGCAGTAAGGTTTTCGAGTTGCTTTGTGTATCTTGCT
>UXUI01007957.1:0-13083 GCA_900576705.1 Enterobius vermicularis
TTGAAGGTGTATATCGATCTCTGTGATGTTTAAATACAATTAATGGTACGGCTGAAGTGAAAAGCTGAGTGGATTAAGTGAATTAGCTGTAGGAGCTGCTTTTAGGAAAAGAAGCGCGCACATAAATGGGCCAAAGTAAAGTATCATTTTGAACTGCTTGCCTTTAATTAATTAGTATTTCTTTTTGCACACTTCTGGAATACGAATAACTGTTGCAGTTTATGCTAGGCTGCGTAAACCGACCTATGGGATTCCGAAAAAATACAGTTAAAAGTGCTGTGATACTAAGTTGTGTTAGCTGATAGCGTTTCTGCGTTACTTGTCAAAGACAGAATGCAATTGGCTGTTTGAAAGAATGGCGAAAGTCTTGCTAGAATGACTTTTTCATTGATAGTTAATTAGACTATAACCAGTCAGCTGTTAAAATATCAAACGTATGGGGGCCAGTTAAAGGACTGGGCTTAAGTTAACAAAAGAGCTAATGAAGGTTCCAGGATAAAATCGAAAATGTTTTCGAACTCGGGTACAACAATTTCAAAAAAGCGGTTCAGAACTCTTAAAATTTGGAAAACTCTACAAATGATTGTTCCGTCTGGTCTCTTCTCCTGTAATTAGGTTGTCTTCTTTTCATTTCTAAATAATGATAGCCGTTAAAAATGTCATCAGCGAATGAGAAGAAAAAAATGTACTGAACAGAAGTTGCTTTAATTCGGTCATTTTTAAACAGTTGACTGCTGAAGTTCAGTTGATGATTCGACAATCATTCCACAAAGGCAGTTCATTAAACAGAAAACAGAAAATGCATAGGAAGCGGTCACGAAAACGACGGTGATTCTGCGGACTCTCCTACGAAAATGCTGAACCAACCGAATTTTATGCGAAATGACCATCAGTTTGAAGGATGAACACTTTAGGAGAAATTGCTTTCAATAATTTCAAGTTGTTTGGTTCTTTACTGTCTTCTTAACTATTTTTGAATTTACATTTTGCTCATATTTGAAGAGTATACTGAGATGTTGAAATGCTCGTGCTGAATGCTTAGATCAGAGCAGGATCGTCTTCGAGTACTCTCAGAAACCAATTTGTAGGCATCTAGCTGTACCACAAATTTTATATGTATTTATCCACATACGATCACTGTTCGACTGCTATCGCAACAATAAGCTTTTTTTCTTTTGTTGTCAGGCGGATGAGAGGAGAAGTGGAGTAGAGAGTGGGAGATGGGAACCTTTGTTTGAGCATACCTACAGGTTGCTTTTTTTACTTTAGTTCTTACGGAAATACAACAACAACTTTTCGTATCCGAACAAGCTGACCAACTGGACAAGGGCTGCTGCGTCATAATCTCTCGAAGACAGTTGACAGCAGAATATGCTAAGTGCTGAACTGTTCCTCATGCTTTTGCTAATCTGATCACAACCGTGAAATCTAATGATACAATTTTCGCGCAAGCATAACGCCTTTTTCTACCACCGACAGCCACGCAGACACGCAGACACGCAGACCGGTAATGACCACTGTCGCTGGTGGGTATAGCCAACAACGAGTTTGGCAGGCAAAACTGCTCCTGTTATTGTGGCGTCAGTATCGCTCACGGAATTAGGCACGTCCACCACACGGATACAACGACACTCATTCATCACGTCCCCGTTGTGGTGACGATTCCTTCTCATTTCTTACCATTTACTTTCGCTGTCATCGTCTTCTTCGTAACCATTTCGTCAACGTCAGCCTGTTCTGCATTTCCTCTCCTTTCCCATCTGATAAATTTATAGTTGCTTTGCTGTAAAACAAATTTCTTCCGTGACTTTTTTTTTTTTTTTGGTGCTCGTTAGAAACTGTCTGTAAATTTTCTAGTTGTTGATTGTAGACAGAAAACACCTCTAGTAAAACTTTAAAAAACAGCTAGTTTTCTTATGTAATTTCTTAAAAAAGCTCTCCCCATTTTGGTTTTGCGTCTGGAACAGGTGTAATAAAAAATTCTAAAAGAGCTAAAAAAAAGAACTAAAAGTGGATTCCATCGTTACTTACTGTATTATGCATACACGCCAACTGTAAGAGAACTGGTGCAGAATCCTTCTTCTATCAAACCTTTTTCTTTTTACATATAAAAGTTCTGATTTCTCAATATCGCTTATCCTTATCCCAGTCAAGGCAGTAATAAAACTGTGATGCTTTTCATTTTGCTTCATTCAAATTTCCTATTTTATACGACAAAGCATTGAACCAGTTTGGAGATAAAAAATGTTTTATTTTACCTTTTGTTCAGTCTGTCACTTTTTTTTTCGCTGTATAAAAATGAACTGGACTTTCTTGCTTTCACCGTTGTCGGGCTTTATTGCTTTTAACATTGTCTTTAATAACATCAAAGAAGATGGCCTTTTAGCAATGACAAGTTCCTTTTTTCTTCTGGTTTTGCGAAACTTCTAAAAAAATTTTCCCGTTTTGGTTGAGCTTCTGAAACCCGATTTAAGCTCTATCGATGATGAGTCACCACTGCGTCACAGAAAGCTTTAGTTGAATTACAAATTCGTCTTTTAAGAAATGTTGCATCAGTGGTGTCGATGATGCTTCTGTTACTGTGGACGTATGAAAATCTCCTTGAAAACGTAAAGCCGTACACAGACCTGAAAAAAAAGTCATTTGACAGCTTCATAGAATTTGTTAGTGTGCGTTAAAGTGAAACGGAAAAAATTTGACATATAGGATATCCCGTACAGCGGTTTGTCGCCTCCACAAATATGATGCTTTTTCTCTCTTTCTTTTGCTTTTTTTGGCTTTTTCATTAAAAGTTGGGGTGCTGAGGGGGAGGAGTGGGTGGCTGCGGCGGCGCTTATAGACAAACACTGTCCGGCCGACCCGGGGATAGATGCAACGCGTGATAATGGATTCGAGTTGCCTTTGGTCGTCGTTCAATTTGTTTATGGTGTGTTGTGTGATTTTTTTTTTTGTTGTTTTTCATTTTGGAGGGTATTATTTCTCTATTGCTGCTGTTAAAACATTTCTGATTTAATTTGCGATCGTATAGGCAACAACATTTTGTGGAATATTGACAGGAATGTAATTTGAATACATTTACTGTTGGAAGGTTTTTTTCCATTAGGGGTTCTTTTTTTCCTTCCATCTCCCATTTTCTTCCGTTATCCATTGTACAAATTGATCAAATTGATTCGCGATGAATGATGCATCGGCAGGAGCAACAACATCAACCGCGACAACAGCCTCATGCATCTTCGCGCGTTTGTGCTTCCCTTCAAAGTGCTTTTATTCGCTTGCTTTGTTTCTTTTTGAGAATGATAGCAACAGTGATGTTCGTTGTTACATTTTAATTTTATTTATTTATTTATTTTTGCCTTATTCAGAAGACTCGTGTCTGTTTTCAGTCTTTTCATATAAAAATGATAAGCTGTATGAAGCCGTAAAAGTGAACGTGAAAAAATCACAATAGAACATGATGTGTGACGTACAAGCGTTACCAAGACTTGACTTCACGGAAGCCTTGAAGGATTCGCCTCGTTTTCGGTAATTTTTAGTTGATAGAGACGCGTGTGAATGTAAACTTTAAAAAATTTTTACCCGTGGTAAGAAATCAATTTTAGACAATCTATCGGCCTTCATCAGCGATACTTCGATAGATTGGAAGGAAGACTAAATGAGGTTTCTTCTTTTATATTTTACGTTTCCTTAATGAGGTTGCCTTCATGTTTTCTTCCGTTATTTGTATTTGAAGTAGTGTCATTTGCGTATTTATTTATTTATTTATTTATTTTTTTTGGTAACTTTAAAGGTGTACTGCATTGACCTGTAATTCTAGTGTACGCATGCAGTTTCCAGTTTTGATTCAGAAATGGGTGAACAAAAAAATTTAGTTCTATTTAGTCGGAGAGAAAGAGAAGAGTGTCGAAGTGTTGTTCAGAGAGTCATTGAATTAGTTTTAACTTGTTAGATTTGTTCTTAACTCATTGTTTATTGAGTCTTTTTAGCTTCCTGTTATAACTTTGTTTTAGTTGCTGCGTCTGATGAGCTCAATGGAAGAATACGGGAAAAATTATGCAAATTCTTTTTAGTAAGCCTTTTTGTGTCTTTTCCGATTGTTTCGTTACCGTCAAGGACAATTTATAAATTATTATAAAAAGAAAATTGCTTACATTAAAAACATTCTTTTAACCGGTTACATGTAGGCCCTAGAGCTTGACAGTGTTTTTCAGTACTTTATCTGTCATGGTTAATCAGCTGTGTACCGAATCTCTTCCGCGAGATTCCAAAGCTCGATCGACATTGAAATCTGTATCAAATGCTTATGCACATGTTGTTCATTTACATAAAACTTTTATTGAGCAATCTAATGCTGTTGTTGTTAAAAATATAAACTCGGTACTACGAAAGTAAGTCCTCTGTTTTTTACTTTTTTTTTTTACGACCATCTATGAAGTTTGAAATTATTGTTGTAGCATATAACTGGAGTTTTAGTGAACTCGCAAAGATATTCGAAACTCGTTCTCAGTTTGAGAGTCTTTCTAATTCGCTCGATGATGCCCTGGCAAGAAAAGCAGCTACTTTGCGATCCCGCACCTCTGAATTGGCAGATGCTCGGAATGCCTTAACTGCTGTAGGGACATGCTTTGCACATACGGCACTTGACTACGTGGCGCAGCTCAACATTGCTCATGCGCATAAAGATCATCTTATTGTCGATGCTGTATGATTGATTCTCACTTGCTCCTCTGTTTTTTCCAGTTTCACATCAATTTTTTTGTGGGATAACTTGTGCTAACATTTGGGATGGAAGAGGACCGCATCTACTCCTTTCTCTCCACAGGAATCTTTTAATGTAACTCTCCGTGTACTTTGCAGTTTTGGGCATTTATAAAGGAATGTAGCTCATTTTATTCAAGAGGACATGCCTTTTTTGATGAATGGACTGTAATTGAGAATGGCTCGGTTGCCGACGCAGTGAGCAACTTGTCGTCGAGATGTAAGTTGGTGGAAAAGAAGATGCAAGACCGCCATTCTCTGGTACCTAAGGTAAGTCATGTTTATAAGTGCTGTCTCCCACCTTTTAGCTATATTCTTTAAGGAGATCTTTATGCATCCAACTGGTATTTCTCCTGAAGATAATGTAGTTATGGAAGGATATCTTTTCAAGCGTGCTACGCATGCTTTTCGAACGTGGAATAGACGTTGGTTTCAAATCAAGGAAAACAAGCTTGTTAGTAGCTGTTGTCGTCGAAAATTTGATTGAATCTTCTGTTATGCTCTCTATACCTCTAAGTTTGTAATTCAGTTGTACTCTCATCGATCTTCTGAGGTGGAGACGCCAAAAATAATGGAACTGGACTTGAAACTGTGCCTCGTTCGACCTGCACCTGCTTCGGTTGAAAGAGCATGCTGCTTTGAGCTCGTGACTCCTGTCAAGTTAGAACTCACTAGTATATTCGTTTGATGTTGCTAGATATGAAGAAATTTGTAATCTAGGAACCATCTTCTGCAAGCTGATTCTGAAATGTTATGTAATTCGTGGATGCGAGCCTTGCAGAGAACAATCTTACATTTACATGAGTCAGATGATGGCATTCCACCGCATCGGCCTACTGCAGGGACTGGTGTAGACCATATTGGAAAACCTAGTCTGTCAACACAAGACAGTCTCTTAGTGGAGCTGCGGCGCGTTCCAGGCAACGATCGGTGCGCTGATTGCGGTGATGAAGGTCCGAAATGGGCAAGCATCAATCTTGGAGTTAGTTTTCTTTTGAAGCTTAAGGTACTCACACTTTTAATCAAGTCGGCTGTTAACAAGTTTCTGACTTTATTTTTTTGAATCTCACTGTAGTGTATTGCAGATCCTCCTGTGTATTCAGTGCTGTGGCATTCACAGGAGTTTTGGCGTTCAAGTTTCAAAGATTCGGTCGTTAACGATGGATGCCATAGAACCAGAACAGAAGAAACTTATGTTGGCTTTAGGCAATCAACTTGTAAACTCCATCTATCTATCCTACCTTCCTGATAGGGGTGTTGTACCTCCACGCCCTCGTCCAACTTCTGCTAGGTTTCATATGTCTATGTTTTTGTACGGTAAAGATCTTTTAATAAGTAAACAAACTTCACCTACTAAAAAACTATTCGATTTTAAAGTTCCGTAGAACTAATATGTAACTATCATCCCCGAAAAAAACTTTAGGCCAGCCCGTGAAGCTTGGATAAAAGCAAAGTATATAGAACGCCGATTTGCGCGTAAGGTTACAGAACGGACTAGGAATTCTGTACAGCTGCACGCAGAAGGAAACGTTCATAAATTATTTTCAGCGTATCGGTGTAAGCTTTACAAAGATACGTTATTTTCGACAGTAAATGAAAAATTAGCTCTTCACTTGCTGTATTTTCGTCTCTAGCTCCACCTCGGTCATCATCTTACCAAAACTTGGTTGTTGAAGCAGTCCCTTCACCGTCACGACCTTCTTCGGTATATGATAGTGAGTTGGCACTAGATTTCATATCTGGATGGAAGTCGACTCCTGCTTTGAAACGTGCCAATAGTAATTAGTATTAGTCTTGACTGCTTTTGGTTTTCTGTTCTTTCTTGCTTTTAGTTATTTTATGGTTTTTTTTTTTCAGAAGAGGTTTTTTCAGCTGAAATACAGAGAATTTCTGCCTGCGGATCAGAGATGGACTTGAGGAAGTCGCACGAATTAGTGACTAGTAAATGAGTTTCTTCCTTTTTTTTAAGAGTTTCAACAACTGACTTCTTTTTCATTAGAGTTTTACTTAGGTGATGCTAAAACTGGGAACCGATTTCACGTTGCTGCGTTTAATGGTGATATTCCACTCATGTGCCGTCTTATGGCTGAGGGCGGTGACGTTAATGTCACATATGCCGGAGAAACAGCACTACATAGCGCAGTTAAGGCGGTATGCAGAACTTCAAGATTATAGAGAGAAATTTAGCGAATTTTTAGGTTCTGGTTTTTTATTCACTTATGATGTTTTTAGAAGTCTTATTTGTAAGCATGAAGATTTGACTTTCATGACTTTTAGGGTTGCGGTGTTGCAGTTGAATTTCTTCTGTTGAATGGAGCAAAGATCAATTCTTTAGACGCATATTTAAATTCACCACTTCATATAGCTGCTAAAAGCGGTTTTACTTTGTTAGTTTTTATTTAAAACTTTGTATAAATGTCTTTTTTCATAATTTCTGTGGTGGGTATATCTGAGTTGTCTCTACAAATAATTTCTTGGCTTGGATAAATTTAAGGTTTTTGTTTTTGCATTACTGTAACACTTTTTGGTTAAAATGCTATGTATGCATTCATTATTTTTATTATTTAAGAATAGTTTGCCAGTTAATGAAGAGAGGTGCTGACCAACGTTTGAAGAACCATGATGGTGAAACCGCTTTAGATTTGGCTGTAGAGGGCAAGCATGCTGATATCGTTACACTGTTAGTTGTTTCAAAAGATACTGGTGTTATTTCAGCTGTTTGAAATTGGTTTTTGCTTAGCATTAAGCCAGCAGGACTTTCTGAAGCAGATCTAAGCCTGTTTTTGGTCTAATTCACAAGACAGTTATAGTCATGAAAAACTTATTTTGCTTCAATTTGTTGCTGAAATCGGAGTTCAGAATTTTGTTGTCCTTGTGTTTTTTTTATAATTTTTATGCCTTCTTATGCGGTGCAATTGATAAATTTTATGAAAAGCCTTTATTTTTGGCCAGCAATGAAAGTATAATTCTAGTTTCATTGATATTTGTCCATTCAGCCGGAGTTTTTGAGGTAGGATAGGGAATTATTGTGCGACTTCAGTTTTATGCTTGGGGACTTTAGACTTTGTGAATTTAACACGTTGAAATGCTGAGTGAGAAATTTTAAACCTGCACTTTGGTTCCATAAGGAAAGTAAAGTTTTCCATATCTATCCTTTAGCGCGTAAACTTTTTACGATTATGAAATGAGTTTTTTCAACAGTTGGTGAAAAAATTAGAAAGGTTGTGTGGTATGGTTTTGTTTTTTTTTTTTCTGAGGCAGATTGACTGGAATTTTTACTTTTGTTCTTTTTTTGTCGCATTTATTCGCTATAATTCTTGCTGTTTGAATTATATCTCCAAATGTTTAGGTTAAGACTGCGGGATATGCGAGATGAATTCAGCGAAGAATTCCACAATCCTATGGATGAGGCGGTTGATGATGTTATGCAAGATATCAGTCGAAGAGTGGAAAATAATCGTTAAGAATTTGGGGCGGCGGGTTTAAAGTCTTATGTTGTATTTCTCAAGGTTTTTTGCGCCTCTGGCAACCCAATGCTTAACTAACATTATTTTAGGGTTTTAGATCGGTAGTTATTTGGGACTTTTATCATATTACCCAGATAAAGTCAAATCTTGTCCTGGTAGCTTTATTAAGCAGATTTGAGTGTTTGGGCTGTTTTTTGTTTTTCTTATTCCTTTATTACACTGGTTTCAGAAAGGGACTTTATAAAGCTTGTTTGATAACTTATTTAATGCATAATTTTTCTCTTTTTATATTTGTATGAGGTATTAGTCTCTTCAAGCATTTGTTACATTTGCTATGTGGCTTCTATGATCTCATCTCCCCGTTTTGCAAATTTAGGGTTTATGGTTCTTTTGCAGTCTAGTAAAGTACTTTTTTTTATTGCTTTTATCTGGGAAGTAGGGTCATGTTAGAACAATTTAAGTTTTTTTTGATGTGGTCACGCTTCGTCTGTGAGAAAGAAGTCTTCATTCGTTTCTCTGTCTGAAATGGCTGCTGTGCAGTCGTGAACCGTGAAGCACATGATTACGTCTTTCTTTTGATGGCCTTATTTCGTCGTGCTTTTCACTCCAGTTACTTAGTTTTTTGACTACAGTTTTTTGATTTTTCTAAACACTGTCGGAAGGTTTAAAGAATATTCTTTTTTCTTGAATTTTTTCTGAACGACATTTTTTTTTTCTTTTTCGGGTTGATTTTCATTGCAGTTTATGAGGATTGCAGATTTCTTTGCATTATTTGTTCCTGTCAGAGTGGTGGATTTTTAAAAAGCACTTTTTCATTTTCTTTTATAGATTTGTCTATTTTTTGTTTCTCAGTGCTTGTTTTTACTTTATTATGCGTAAAATAACCATTCTGAAGGAATTCTCTACTTTTACGATCACTATTAATCAAGTTAACTAGTAAAAAAAATTTTTTTTGCAGTTTATTGGAAGAAACTCAAGTTTCAGAATGAATTTACTTCACGTAAAAATTTAAATCAAAACATTTATATGCGGCACAAGAATTAATTAAAAGTGGAATTTGACGAGATTTTTTTGTGGTAGTTAATCTGACTTTCGAATGGTGGCTGAGATTCGAGTTCGTATCCTCGAAGTTCTCAGCCATCAGACGGTTACAAAAAATATTTTACTTTTTGTTCTCATATAGGTAAGGCAAAACCACAGTTTGAAGCAACCCGTTTAAGCATTAATAAAATACTATTCATTCGAATTTACAGCGACTCCGGTGACTTCAATTTCCACTGACTTCAGGAGCATTCAAATTTTAGCAAGATATGCCCTAGCATAACAGGTTTAGCTAGAAAATTGCAGTAAAAAGCACCTGATAAAAAGTATTTTTGGTTGAAGGAGATTGGAAAACTTAGAATACTAAACTTTTTCTTCCTAAAGTCAAATATGGTTGACCGTACAGACAGTTATGTGTTAGCCTTTGATTTTTTAAGAAGGCCCAGCTGTTTGATGGTGTTGTATTGGTCTGGTACTTCCAGCAGAGACTGTACTGCAAACGTCAGCTCGCCAGTCTCTGTATTTTCCACATGCTGCATTATTTTGTTAAATTCTACGAAGTGAAAGTTGTCCCATGGTCGCTTTGGTAAGGAGTCATCGAATACCTACATATTTTTTCCTAAGTAGAGTGTCATCTTTTTTTTGAAGTTGTTTTTTGTGTTACTCCACTAAGCTAGTTCCAGATTCTTTCCAGAAGAAACTTTTATAACTACTGACCTTCATCATGTCCCATGGGCCATCGCCGACACCGACAACGATTATTGAGAGAGGGAACTTGCATGCCTTTACAATTGCTTTTCTTGTAGCTTTTTCGTTCGTTACTTGCCCGTCGGCCACAATGACTAGTATATGGTACTGAAATTAGCAGTTTTAAGTAAAAACAGGATACTAGAAGGACTTTATGTAAGGTCACTATACAGTTTTATTCTAGTACTTGTCTTTTCTACTCTATTTAGAGATTTGAAAAATAGTGATTTCTTACATCTTGCACTTGTTCACAGATTTCCATTGCTTGATAAATAAGTGGAGCAAAATTTGTTGGACCGCTTAGACTGATGGTGGGAGTTATTTCATTATAAACTCTATAATCAGAAATATTATTTTAACTGAATTTTACAGTTTTTTCTTTGATAGTGTGCTGAGAACTGGATAATGGCGAAGTTGGCTGCTGTAAAGGGATTATGTGAGTTTCAGTAATGCAGGTGTAAGGAAAACTGTTATTTGGACTTCTTTATTTTAACTTTTGTTAATATCAGTTTAGTTTTGGTTATTTTAATGAGTAATACAACCTCATCGAAATGTTTTATTACTGTACGTGTTGTATCTGTTTTGATGCCGGTACTCATTTGGACGGTAAGCATTAAGTCTTGATTCTGATATAAGATTTTTGTTACCGTCTATACTTATTGACATTTAAAAGATGCTACGTTTAACGCCGTCGAACCAAACGGGCTTCGGCCGATGAACTTGGAAATATATCGTGGAAAAGATGGCAGTCAACTGCGTGATGTTAGTGTACCCGGCTAGACGAGCTAACAAAGAAAAATTTATAGACGAGTTTCTGTAGCATCTGGCTGGCAATAAAAATTTGTAAATCAGCATCATTCATTATGAAGAAAGCGTTTTAATTTGAGTGGTTGAAAACAGGTGGGAAAGCTGTTATAGGCTGTAGGCATTTATCTTTCCAAACTACCTCTGAAGACCACGCCAAATGAAAATGCATCCCCGCTGAAACATTTCCAAAAGCTTGATACCGATTTAATTCTGGAACTGTTTTTTACGCATTCGAGATGCCATTCTGGAAAGGCTTATGGTTACTAGAGTGCTTCTAAAAACGAGCGATTGATCTAAATTAGCCTACTGATATCACTCATCGCTCTTCTGAGGTACGTGTTGTTCTTTTGATCTATTTCGTGTTTTTCTTAGAAACCTTAAGTATAGAGAAGTTTTTTGTCCTTTAAGGGGGTTTATTTCCAAACCAGCCTATACTCGCCAGAAAGCTCTGAGAACGAGCCACGAAAATGTGACAGCTTAATTAGGGATCGTTGGCCCATTTTTAAGTTTTGTGTCTCTTTTTGCGCTTTGCCGTTTTTTGTTCTTGAAAAACTTCGTCCATCCTAAACATTCATTCAGAGATTTGTCTCTACTCATTCGAAAGCTCTAAGAATGGGCTATTTTCAGGTCAATTTTCCAAGTTACGTGTTTTTTCTTTTCGCTGGTTTCTGTTTCTGTAGGAGCGTGTGGAGTTTCACGCAGTATCTGCATTTTAGGCTGCAGTACGACAAACTCATCATCTAGCCGAGCATTCAACAGCCGCATTTGTCCGTTGAAGAGTTTATAAGGTTTTGTAAGTAACATTTAGAATCACTGATAAAATTGCTTTCATGCGCTTTACTCTGAATCACCTAAAAGCTTAAAATCATGAAAATCGAGTGACAACGGAATAGACTTTAAATATAAACCAGCCGCGTTTGCAGGCTTTTATTTAGGGGATATTTAATTTAGTATCATTGCTAATTAGTTTGTAAAAGGTCTACCTGAACCAGTGATACATGTGTTCAGAGACACATTTTTAGAAATGATCATTGTTAAAAAAATTTTCAAGAGAAGTTATTTCAAATAAAAGGTTAACGTATTTTCAAATGCTGCTTACGAAATTTTAGGTAGATTTGATGTTAGTTACAAACTGATTGCTTTGAATACAAAGAGAAGTGAACCAACCGGAGAAGTTCTTCAAAGTTTTTACATTCTCCTTCAGGTTTCAACTTAAATACAGACCAGTCGCTCGTTTTGGCATCTCCAAAGCCATATGCAGGGATAAATCCAGAGCTCGCGAAGGGAGCTAGTGTTTGACCCATTATAGTTATAACCTCAAAATTATGCAAAGTTTCGGCTAACTCATTACTGGAAAAAATAAGTTTATTTCATCAGTGAGAAGAGTTTGACACCTGTTGATACGGATTTTGAATCACTGGGTCGATACTGTGCAAGGAGCGTCCTCCAAAGCATCTTTCTCCCTGATATTTGTTACTTGCCGTGTAGTCAATTCCTGAATTTTGCTTTAAAAATTACTGTATTCGGAGAGATTATGAAAAAAGTCACGGATTATATGGTCATTTCAGGGAGCTGTGTAAACATGAAGTTTATCTACCGAACATCAGATTAGAAGATTCGAGACCAGCTTTTCTCATCGCTGTAGATAAGGCTTCTAAGGAGGTCAGCTGTAGCAACATTTCTTGCATGCTTGTCACTCCCATTACGCTAAGTAACGAACTTTCTAGTTTAACCTAAATGGTACTCTTTTTTACATGATGAGTAAAGATTTAAAGATTATTTACAGAGGAATTTTTGGTTAGTACTGTCAGACAGCTGAAGCTCTGCCAGTATTAACTGCTAAGTATTGATCAACTGCGCAGTTTTAAAGTTAATTAGACAGAACTTTTATAACTTTGGGAAAAAATACACTTATAGGCTGCTGCTCTTATCAAGCTATAAACTTAAAGGAGAAAATTTTTTTCCAGTAGTAAGTTGACAGCTAAATAGTAAACCCCTGTTTAGAATGGTGGCTTTAGTGGCTACTGGACCTAATGCGAACTATCTTGCAATAACTATAGCTTTTCCAAATTTTTTAGCAGTAAATTTGGTAAATTAAATCTTGAATTGCAAATAGATTATTTGCTGTTCGTATCCGTTTGTATAATACAGTAACTTTATGAACATGTAAGTTTAAGATTTCTTTTCGCTATACGGAATATTGAAAGGCACTAAATGAGAAGCCAAAGCGTAAGTTTTTGGCCTTACAGTTTTTTTTTTTTTTTTT
>UXUI01007958.1:17471-30483 GCA_900576705.1 Enterobius vermicularis
TCAGATTTTCAAAAAAAACTCCTATTTAAAAGAAGGTAAAGAAATAGAGAAGAAAGTGAAAAGCAGAGATCGGTGAAAAATAAATTACATTTTTTCTGAAAAAAATTTTGCTGTAAAATAAGCATAGTCCGAATTAGCAAAGTAAAGCTATAAGATTACATGAGGTAACAAAATTATCTACTTACCACCTCAAAATATTATACAAAGTTTGCAAAGCAATTTGTAATTTTCTATAAGACGCATAATTTCTTACAGTTGCAGTTTGTTTCCTCTTCTAACAGAGGAACTTGAATTGAGGAACTTCTTTTCCAAAGAAAAAAGTGCAAACACAACCCCAGAAAATTTTTACTTCACTGCCTCTATTAAACTCAGATAATAAAGGGCTTATCTAGACTGCCTAAGAAAACATAAAAACTTCTGTTGCATATTTTGTGATAAAGCTTTAACAGTTTCAAACAGCTCATAGTCCAATCTGCATTATCTGTCAACGTTCACGAACCTATCTTTTCATTAAAATTCGAATTAAATAGGCATTTCTTTAAGATAAAAGCTATTTGATTGTGCCCTATTTTCTCGTCCAATTACGTAAAATTAAAAAGCCACAAATCAATACAAATTAAAATACCATCTATGTTAACAAAAGTATAATTCTAGAGAACCAAAAACGTCACACGAAGCTAACGCATTAGTTCTGTCAGTAGGTTACTGAGATGATTGAAAAAACAGCTTTAATACCAAAAAAAAAGTAAAGTATTGCTGAAACTTGCGGACACTGTAGTATCTTTCATCTGCAATACGTAAGCTGGTCTAAACTAATTCAAATACCAAAAAAATCAGTGTTGATCGTAGCTAAACTGCACACATATAAGAGATATACCGAGAAAATAGCCAGCAGTAGAAGAGTATACCGGCGAAAACTGAATCAGTAGCGTGTGCATTAAAAGTAAAAGCTACTTTTTAAAGAAGCATTTAGATGCTGAGAAGTTGCCCCGGCTACATAGACGTCGGAAAGAATTGAAGGTAGAGCTTCAAAAAAGAATTCTGACAACAAAGAGCATAAAACTCACAATTTCAAGCACTTTTGAAAGTATAAGGTAAATCCATATTTGGAATAATTATTAACACTAGCTTTATAATATCCACTCTAATTAGAGATTTTACAGCAAACAAAAAATTCTTACCAACTGAAGAATAAAAAACTGTTGGCAAAGATTAAATCTCTTACAAGTAAAAATAGCGATCATTTGCATAAATTGGTAATTTAGAACAAAATCAGGATACTGAGTTATATTCTACAACTTCTTTCTGAGCTATAACAAAAGAGGTGGCTTTTGCTAAACAAATAAAACAGAAGTTTGGGTGATTAGAAAGAATATCTTTTTAAAAGAAAGGAATTTCCTACAGCGATATCTAAAAGTGCCTTCAAGTTGATGATATCGATACCTTCTGAGTCCAAATACAAGAGCTTTTGATACTCCTGTATCACAATTTTGTTCAGCTGACAGTATTACGCTGTACAACGTCGTCACGTACTAAACGTCAGAAATGTCTGCCACAGCATACATAATACCTCGACTTGAGCATTAAATCATCATGACAAAAAGTAATAACCGTGAAGAATATTCAGATTGGTTTAAGTAGTTTCAAAATAACCCCGAAAGAAATCTTGCCAAGAATTAAAAAATTGTACCACAATTTCAAAAAGTTTACTTATAGTGTACTAACAGAAATCCTTAATGCTGAGACATTAAGCCTTATCATTTTAAATGATTCACCGCCACAGTCTTACGCCACTAACTGCAAATGAATAACAAATTTTATGCATTTTATGTACAAAAATGGTTTTAAGACAGTAGGATTGTCTGTGGAAACAGTGTCATTAAAACGACTGCTTGCAATCCACCGCCAATTGACGAGAACTTTCAGAATTCACATTCTCCGATTTGCACTCAGTCACGTTCGGAAACCCAAATAAAGCACGTAAGAAGCAAGTGGCAAAATAATGGTATTATTAACAAGCACTTATCTGTTCACACCAGCAATTTTATCATTTGTAAATTCCAAGAACTTCATTTCCATGTTCCGTTTTAGCTGGCTTTATAATCTCAGTTTTGCACTCCATCCCATAATTCTTCCCCTTTAACAGACACTGTAAAGCCAATCCCGCTGTCCAAACCGCTCCTCATCTTTACAAGAAAAAACCCAAATTATTACCTCCAAATCACAGTTTTTACATAAAACTATACCTCAATAGCACTAACAATTGAGATACGGTAGTTGTTTGAAAGTTCAATAGGAAAAGAATCCAAGCTGCAGATTAAACTCGAAATTCTGCCAATGTTTAGAACTATCAGAATAACAGTTCCCATCAAATCCTTTCTACCATAGATTAGGCTGTACTTGTCCTAAAACAATAAAGTCACCAATGAACTTGAACTGAGTGCAGCAAGAATCATGTTATTAAAATACAAACTCAGTTGCACAGATGGCATAAACAGTCAAAGCAAAAAACAAGCTTGAACATTACTAGCGCTTTGAGACGAACGTCTGACTGCAGAAATAGATTGTTTCAAAAGTGAGCAAAGGAAATACTTTTTTGCAAATGAGATATAAAAAAAAAAAACAGAGAAACATTAGTTATAATTGAATTTCAATTTTAAACAACCTTTTCAGTTGTAAAGCAAACAAAAAATGCTCCGACGACGCCTTACCACAGTTTTCAATACAATACTATAAAACTGAATTTGTTGGTTAACCAAAATTATTACTAAGAGCTCATTAAAGATGATTCTTAAAGCTTTTTGAAATCTCATGTGATATTAGCTTAATAAAAAAACAGTAACTGTTTAAAAAAAACCATTGATAATGCTGACACATTAAAGAGAACCGACAATACAGTAAATAAGTGGCAACCCGCATGTTGTTTTAGTGGTTACGATACCAAATCAAATCACCCTCGAGATTAAGAAATTTAGGTACAAGAATTTAAGTATAGTTTAGGCATTTTTAGTGAGTACCGGTAATAAAACTTCACAACATTTTTATCAGCTTTTGGAACGTTAAAAAGAATTATACTTTGCAAGTGAACTGTTACAAAAGAAGCACCAAAGCTTGAAGGAAAGTTGGCAAACATGTCGTACGAGATTCCGAAATGTGGACTCAAGCTCAGATCTAGACCTAAGTTTAAGCCTAAGCAAGTAATAAGTAAGCTCGATAGAATCATCAGTTTAGAGCTACCGAAAAAGGAATACTGAAAGAATTTGCTACTGGAGAACTAATAGGAAATTATCCCGCTCGACACGGAATCTGGTCCTTATATCTTTGAAAGCAAAGAAACAAATTTAAGAATCATTTATTAGGTGAGCCGGCGAATGACCGAAGAATAATTACTGGTAAGCTTACATTAAAAAAGCGAAGAAAAAAGTTTCGAGGAAATAAGGTATGCTGACTGGCACATATAGCACAAAGTTTTGACTTCTTAGGCTTAACGGTACCAGTATCGTGGCTAATCGATAGACTCTTCAAATATGAAGAACAACTACTATAGTTGTTCTTCTACCTTGCCCTATTAAGTCTTTAGTCTTCTAATTTAATTTAATTGTAGGCGCAATTAGCCTCTATGCCTCACAATCCAACCACAAACTCTGTAATACTTCTTTAATCTCAAACTGCAAAAGTCGAGATTTCGGAGATAACGAATTTAATACACAACTAACTTGTTCCTTAATTCTAAGCAGCACGGTTTCTATAATGCTGGCATTCACTACGGTTTCATTTTAATCACTTTATTTACTTAAATTCTACAAACAGTAAAAAGTGCTTATAAATTACAAGGCTTAAATGTAACTTCAAAATTAATAAACAGAAGGTCAATATAAACAAAAGAAAAATACAATAAAAAGCATTTTAAATGTAGTAAAATCCAGAAACACAAGATGCCTAATTGGCACAAAGAAAATTTTATCCTCAACAATGTACAAATTATTAAAGATAAGAAACTTTACAACTTGAAGAAGAAACTGAATCAAATCTTGACCGATCAACAATGACAACCTTTTTATTTCTTTCAGCTCTACCTTTTATGTAATTTAACCCTTGATCTCCTGCCTGATCAGTTCTGCCGCTCCTCCCAAAGCTTCCTTTCGGGAAGCACAGATAAATCAGACAGTTCCCTAAAAACGAGTCTGGTACTTCTCCCACAGCTTCCTCTCGGGGTGCAGCCAGTGCCCTTAGAGATATGGTGACTTTCGCACGTGGTTGCGACAACCAGCAAATTTAAAAATTATGCGGTTAACCAGGTTTTTGTAAGCGAATTTGTCCTCGTCAAAGGAAACAGTCAAGTAGAAATTAATGAGTCAAGTAAAAAATGAAAGTCTCTCGTTGGTTGAACAAGAGATAGAGACATAGCCTCCAGCTAATAATTTAATAGAAAAATGATACCCAATTTAAGCCGTGTGTTCTTACAGGAGAGTTAGAAATAGCTTATCCATTATTGCTGTATTAGATCAAATCACAATAATAATTATAGAGTCAGACTGGTATTGAGCAAAAACAATTAACTGTTAAGAAAAAAGAAACGTAACAGTGACACGACCCAGTAAGCAGAGAAAGAGTTGTTTTACCTGCAGTTAAAGAACTGTAATTTAAAATTAGCAAAATAATCATTCGGCATTACTCAAAGCGTGACTTACATCGAATGTGATTCCGTAAAATCTTACCAGTTTTTGTAGAGAATAAAGTAAAGAAAGTAAAAAGAATATATCCAAATTTCACGTGTTCCAACTGAAGAAAAACAAGCAGATAGGGTCATTAAATAATCCTCACCGCCAATCTAGCTCTTGAACAGTTAGAAGTATTGAAAAAGTTATAGCCAAAGAATATAGAGACCAGAAGTCTCAAGAAAAAAGAAGATGAATACATTATAGTAATAGAAGAACCAGTCAGTCTGTTAGGGAAGAAGCAAACTGTAACTGGTTTGCCGCAAACCTCAAGTTAAGCTATTTTAAGGAAAAGAATAATGTGTTTTCTACCCTTCCTAAACGTTAGATTTTGAAAAAAAAATGCTGCCAACTTTGTAACAGAAAAACATAAAAACGTCAATGGCACGTTCCGTTCGATCTAGGAAGAAGATATAGCAACAGAAATTTAGCAGTTGGAAAACTTCCTTGTCAGTTGCAAACAAAAGCGGCATTTTTAAGAACTGAATAATCATCAAAGAAAAGAGAGGAGTCAACACGTTCAAGGAATAATTAAGCTTAATTAAACTTGAAAAATCACAAGTTGTAAGTTTCCCTACAATAAATTACTGTAAAGAATTGAGATGGAATTTCCTGTATTTTGTTCTACGAAAAAGAGTTTAATTTGGTTGGTCACAGAAAAAGCTCACTGTCAGGCAGTACTCCTTGTTGCCTACAGCACACTGAGAAAAGTAAGAAAAAAAATCGTTGAGTAACTAAAGGTGCAAGAGTAAAAATTTTTATCGGAGTACTATATTTGCCGACTTTTCCAAGAGGAACGTTACAGACTTTCAAAGGTGCTAAGCTTACCAACTTTTGAACGCAAAAAAACAAGACCATCTAATGTGACCAGAACTAATTATTTTACACCTGTTGAATCATAGCAAGAGAATAAAAGCAAAAAATTGTTGAAGTGATGTCTTGGGTCTTCACTTGTTCAGTGATAAGAGTCATACATCGTATAATAACTTATTATTTCACAAAAAAAAGCTTCTTTAACAGCTCACTAATACTTATTGCGAGGACTATCTTTATAAGTGTATTAGGTGAATAGTGTTTAACTCAGTGCCACAGAGTAACGGTTACTGATGTTAACTTGGCACAACTACGGTAAAGTATAGTAGCAGGCAAAGGAGATTACGCGTCCAGCATCGGATAAGGTGTTGATTAAAAGCTCTTTAGTTTTACACTTCTTGATAAGACAAATTTTACAAAAGGATGACGCAAATGACTAAATCTGCTCTAATAGAAACTATTCAGCGAAAAATAGTAATTCGTGAAGATCATAATACGCTGCTCTTTGGCAGTGGAACGGCTGTAAACTTTCTTGCATTACCCTATCTCTGCGACGAGGGTAGTTCAAAAATTTCAAGATTGACGATTCTACGCTTCCTAAGAGCTCCACAGAAATATTTTGCTTAAAATCTTGAAATGTTTAGCTGAAATATCTATTTGCAAGTCTGGAAGAAAATGCTAAATTTCTGTCACATTGCCAGCTAAATCTCTATACGCTTTTTTAAAATTTTATCGTTTCATTAGATGTTTTTCGTGTATACTGCTTTTATACCATTCGGAAAAAAATTTTTTTTTACTAAAGCCTCTGTAGTGTTTGTTTTTGCTGGAATTGCTATCTTCTAATTTTGTGATTGTTAAAGTGAGACTTCACGTTGAGAAAATAAACACTTTTAATACTCTCTGTTTTCTTTTCCTTCCGTTGTTACTTACAACTTCTTCCCACTGTTCTACAAATTTTCTGGAACCTCAGCAGTGGAAGCCATCCAGTTTTGACTTGAGAAACTCATCCAACAAAGTTCTCAATTTTGCATCAGTACTGAATTAAACTTAGCGCATAACAATTCCAAGCAGTTATGAAAGGTGGAAATTTACTGATGCTAAATGGAAGGAAGTGTCGAAAACGCTCAGTTATTTAACCTGAAACTCAATTTTAATGACACAAAAACTGATGACAATTAACTTCAGTAAAAAACTGAGTCCGTTAGTGCAAAGAATCGTCTTTTGAAAGATGGAAAAATGATGAGCCCAAAAAATTTCGTGACTTGTGGAATTTCAAGATTGAAAAAACTTCGGGAACTTAGTTGTCGATTTTGTAAAAGAAAGTCTGAAGGCCAACAGCTACTATTGAGACTAGTCTTAGAAGAAATATACGCTTAGATTATGGAAAAGCAAGAAAGTTTTTACGTCAGTTTCGGGTAATGTCAGCGGAGGCTTTCAGAATAGGTGACATCGCTCTAACAAAGGACAGTAATTTGACAGAAAACGAATGTTGAATATTGGATATTTAATGAATTTTAGAGTAAACAAAAAATGAATATATAAAATTAGCAGAACTGCTACTGCATAATGGAGAGACAGCAGAGCGTCCTGTTAATCAGTCATATCCAGTTGAGCTCTGCAATAATTTTCTTTATATTTCAGGAAATTTACTAATTCATTCATCAAATAAACAAGGCTGTTCAATTGTAATAGCAATTTCCATTAGTACGGTTGCTGTTAAGTCACTGGGAGATCAAAATTTTCCAGCTTTAACACAACCATTTTACAAAGATTAATGTATGACACCTCAATCCAACTTTTGACAGCAAATTTCCTGACAGCAGTTTCTCTTTCTTTTACAGAAGATGAAAACATTTCTGAGAGACCTTCAAGAACAGTAATTGTGTCTAGAGCTTTTGTGAATGGTAGGTTGTGTCTTGTGGTGTTTCCATGAAATCTAGAGAGGTTTTGACAAGTACTACATGCATTTAACTTTTCCATCATATGGCAAAAGAAATCTTTTGAGTATCACAAACATGCCGTGTTTGTACCGATCAACTATGGGAGTTCGGACGAACAAATACAGAAACTACCTTTAACACATTGACAGCCACTGTCATACGCGCCAAATGTAGTTTCCAGCCTAATACCAATTAATACAAAACGCTTTTTCGGATGAGCGCATTGAGAGGCACATAAGGAGAAGAAAAAGCAAAATATTGCAATAAATTTGGCTTGCAGTTCTCAGAATTGGCCCACCAGCTGCCGTTCTTCTTAGCTTTCCACGCGAGACAAGGGATAGGGAAATGGGAAGGGTAAGATGGTTTTTACTAGCGGAATGAGATGCATCAGGAACTCTATAGGCCACTACTGATCGAAACGTGCAATCAACCTGGCAGCTACGAGCCATCCAAAGGTCCATCATATAATCTTGGGGACAAATGCTGTCAACCTTTGAACTTTGTCGGTTCAAATGGCTGATTCGCTGAAGGGACGAACTTTACATAGTTCGCTACAAACAGCCGGTTATTGCCTTCTCATATCGTTGCTGGTCAAATCCTATTAGCGAACCGTTCAGGACCTTTTTTATCCCTGGCTGTTATTCGTTTCTGCATCACGTTCAGCTGTCTTAACGGTCTACGGACCTGAGATTCAGTTTCCTTTGATTGGTGATAAGTAGAATTGAAATTAATTACAAAAATATGATTAATTGTTCCGACTAAAGAAATACGATTATGAAGAGATTTCTATTGATTTGTTGTTGATCAAAGTTTTTAAAAGCTGTGTATTTACAAGCGGAATGGGATGTCATTCTCTTATTGGTACATTTACGGGAAAGGAACTTGATGTGGTATTGGCAGCTTATATGCACTATCTTTCGAAGCTGTGGTTGTTCGGCGTTTTGTAGATACTAAGTAGTATCTGCTGAACACCTGCAGAACGATTGTCGCGTTTTGTTGAAGGCATGCTCTCCGCACAGTTTCGTGCATTTTTTGATCTCCTCATTGCTTAGTTCTTCTAACTTAATTTTTTATGCGGTTATTGTAAAGTTTTTGATGCGTCCTCCTTCTTTGATTCGTTTTTAGTTTGTTCTTAGTTTCTATAAAAAATCTTCAGAGTTCTCCCACTTGGGTTCCTATCAAGACTTTAGTTGGAATTTGAAAGGGAGCATTTATATTAAGAGTCTGCTTCACTGATGGTTAAAACGTAACTTTTGTCTCTTTTTTTTGCTTTTTCAAACTTTACGATTTATATTGGTGTCTTTGTTGTTGGTTACGTGGTTGTTGAGCGCTTACACATATATTATAACTTTGTAAACTTATAGGTTGGAATTGCTGAAGCTAGGTTTATCCTACCCATTAAAATGACGGAGAAAGGTATATTTTACTTTGATTAATTTTTTTGTTTATTTTTAAAGCCAAATTGGAGAAAAGTAGGGGGTTTTGCTTATTTCCATTGACCTTGTATCGTGCGAGAGACGCACCGTTATAATATATTTGGCTCATAGCTGTTGGAACCCTGTAGAAGCGGTATTTTTTTTGCCTTTTCAAAACTTTTCCTCACCGTTTTTGAATGGTATTTTTTAGTCTATGGAGGTTGCGAAGGACCTGATGCTGCTTATGTTAAGCTGATTAGTAGTGATGGCCACGAGTTCATAATCAAGAAGAACCTGGCATTAACATCCGGTACTATTAAAGCAATGCTTTCTGGTCCAGGCGCATATGCAGAAAACGAGTCAAATGAAGTTAACTTTCGAGAAATTCCGTTAGTTTCGTATTTGTTTGCTTGTTTCATATTTTCAACTGTTTCTGGTAGTAAGAGAAGCTTAGTTACAGATGAGAAAAAAAAACAGGCGGTTATCTTGTTTTGGTTTTCAATTTTTTTCTTCTTTCTTTTTAAAAGGGTAAGAAATGTGAGCAGGGTAAACCTCAGAAGGATTAACTTATTGCTTTATTCGCCATTTGGGTTGTTTTGCCCATTGCAAGAATATATGTAGTTGTTTCTTAGGTAAAGAGTTTCATAGATTGTTTGAATTTTTTTGATAGCGCCGTTTTATTTAGTGCTCTAGCACGCTGCTTAGCTGTTCGTAGGTGCGCCAAAACCACTCAAAAATTCGTCTTGCTGAGAGCAAAAATTTTTTTCTCTGCGGTAATGGCTTTCTGACCTCATTCACCACTTGCTTTTGACCACCAAAATATTTATTTAAATATTTATTTGGAGTAAAAACTCACAATTTTTTTTCATCTCATCCGAGAGTATTGAGGTATATAATGTCAAGCCGTTCATTTCTGCATTGACGAAAGCATAAGATTCTGTGGAAGTTTTAGAGTTCAAAAATTACTTCTCTCCATTAAAGTTTTTGATTTTGACAGAGTCTTGGGTTACTCTCTTACATTTACTTCTCTGTACATCACTTCAGTATTTAAAACTTCTTAATGTCAGAATCAGTGCTGTAGCTTCTGTTTTTGAAAGTTGTTCCTTAATTTTAATGACCACAGAAGTCGTAAACACTATGAAATTTTTTGTTTTCAGTTCCCATGTCTTACAAAAGGTGTGCCAGTATTTCGCGTATAAAGTACGATTTACAAACAGTGCAACTGAAATTCCTGAGTTTCATATAGCACCGGAGGTGGCGCTGGAATTGCTAATGGCTGCAAACTTCCTTGATTGCTGAATTGTATATTTTCTACACTTCTTCATCTAATTCTGAATAACTTGCTCAGTGAGCAAATGCAAATGTTTAATTACCCGTTCTTCTTTGTTCAGGTCATGGCGCGCATACGTTCATCCAAAAACCGCGATCTGTAGCCTTTGTCTCTTCCACTTTGCTTAAATGAGGTAGGGGGGTAAAATGCCAACCACTGCGTGAAAGTAGTTCCCCTTAGCGCTCTCCAAGGGCTGGTAAGCTAACAGCTCTGGGACCTGGACAACGAACAAAATGAGCGCAGCCGAGCTAAGCCATACTGCTCAGAGCCTAACCCAAGCCCCCTGAAAGCGTATGTACGTTGCGTCTCCATTAAATTGATACCGTCTTACAGCCAGTCGGGAACTTTTAAGTAGGGAAACTTTCATTAACCTGCCGTATCTTCTACTGGGTTGTTTAGTAACACATTATTAGTCAGGATCCACTCTGCGCAGGACTGCCAGTAACGGGTTTTCAAATGATGTAAAATAAAGATGTGCTGTGCAAAAGCTCAAGATCATTTTTTGCCGTTTATTTCTTGCTTTTCATTATACACAAAGGCGAGATTGAAACACTGTCCCAGTCTTAGATGGATAGCGCTCATGATGTAGAAGTAGATGAAAGCACACACATAACTGGCGCTCATTTAGTTGAAAGCCAACGAAGAAAACATGGAATTGAAACAAGGTTTTGAAGTGGTGTATTTACGTAAGCATCGTAGGTGGACAATTCTGAGCGACGCCAAAAAGCACATTTCCAAGCAAGATTTGAAACAGTTTTTTGGAACAATTGAGAACGTCAATATGTTCAAATAGTAGCACAACAACTTGGAATCTTTCGAAAAAAATTTTAACTGGACCGACTAAAAAGGTTTAAAAACGAAAATGTAATGCACCGCGTTTTAGGAAATTTTGACTTCACAGAATCAGCCGTCTCTAAAATAAAATGCTACATTTATAGGCAGCAGTTTAAAATGAAGATTACAAGAATTCTTCATGCAAAAACCGATCCATCATATTAAATATGTTCACTAATTGGCGCCCATCTGACTCTTTCTTTCACCTGAAAATAAATGCACAACTTTCACCATGCAAAGACATCACAGGCCTTGAATTATCTAGATTTTTTCTGTTGTGTCGCTTTGGAGTCCACCAGCCAAGCACTGTCTTTAAAGTTAGGCAAACTAAAACTATGACGGTTGGAAGCAGAGACAATCAGGGCTGTGCGGTTCAAAACACCTCCGATGACCCATATGGACTGCAGGTGGTATTGGAACATGGGACTAATTTGAAACCTCGAGACGCCGCTACATAGTGCGCACTCCATCACAATTTGAAAGGTAAAATAATCAACATTGGGAAGGATAATAAATAAAATCAGGGAAGTACCGTTCCAACTTATATCTATTATCAAATTATACGGACACATTCTGCTTGCAAAAGGAAAAAGAAATAAACTTTGTTACACAGACAACGTAAACCAAGTATTCAACAAAAATCAAGCACAAAAACTTGATGAACAATTTAGCCGCACCGTCTTAGAACAGAGGAATGATTCGGATAAGATGATGATTAGATGCTGATGCTAATTTCACTGGACCAAATGGTAAAAATGTGAAACTAACCTCAACGCTAAACTCATATTAGTAGGCAAGACGAAGACCTAAAACAATCACACAACCCTTTTCAAGAACTTTGGAATTAGTATCCCAACAAAACTATAAAGATAAGGGCTTGAAGATGACCATGTTTGTAGAAATACCGAAGTGAATGGAATATAAATAAATTAAGCTCATACTATAAGGAAACCTTTGAAAACCAGGACTGGGGTAAGTTAAATTAAATTTTTGACAAAATGATGAATAGGTCCAGACCAATGGAATGAAAGTAAAACCAGTAAATTGATTAAATACGGAGGAACACCTAGGAATGAAGACCGCACAAAGTTATGGACAAAATTTAAGTCAGGAAATTAAAAATGACATTTAAAATCTTCATTGATAGCTTCCCGAGAAGCTGTTGAAAGCTTAACTAAGTGACTTTGAGAACCAACAAGGATAAGCAAAGTAGTTTGGTAAAAATGAGACTAAAAGGACTCCTTCGGCTCACAATTTGAACAGTTCTTTTTAAACCGATAGAAGGGAAATTGGCTTCAATGGCGAAAGTATCGCGAAAACTCGTAAAAACGGCTAGCAAAGGAAACTGATCAACGACATACAGGTGCTGTAGAATCAATAACCCGCTTCAGTGAGATACTGTGCCAGCTTTTCAACGGCCACACGAGCTTCTGCAGCGTTTTCTCCTTCATAGCAAGCAATAAGAACAGCTGAAATTGCAGTTGTTGAACATAGCACAAAAAATAACAATCTAGTAAAATTCTTCTGCACATTTTAATGTAGACTCTCACCTGATTTCGTTTTGGAAGCAAAAAATCCAGTCTTATCCTTCTTACCAAAGATGAGGTTATCTTCCGTTCGTGGCACGATGTAATGAATACCTGTAATTAGTGCCTACAGCAGAATTCCCTCACGTAGAACACCATTTTACTACTTGTCTCAGCCACCCTGTCAGAATGGTTAAAATGTAGAGAAAGTAAAAATAACCTTCCAGCTCGCAACCCTTGCCAGGCACTTCATGGATCTTTTCGAACAGAGCAACAAATTTCTTTATTTCTGCTTCACTTGCCTTAAAAGAGAGATTCAAATTAAAGAAACTCATCGAATAGGTCTAACCTGCCCCAATAAAAGGATGAGCAGAACAAAAAATAACCCTTCAATATTTGTTTCACTTATAAACCTCAAAAAAAAAAAAAAAAAAAA